>RHPI01003009.1:203618-253017 GCA_009103225.1 Chlorokybus atmophyticus
CCCCCCTCCCCAACCATACCTGCAAAGGTCTTTGATGGAGATGAGTGCCAGCTTGTGCTCATTGGCAAAGGCTTGCAGCTGTGGCAGGCGCATCATGCTGCCATCATCATTCACCAGCTCGCAAAGAATCCCCGCTGGAGTGCAGCCTGCCAACCTGGCCAAATCCACTGCCGCCTCTGTGTGCCCAGGCCTGGTCAACACACCACCTTCACGATATCTAGCACAATGAACAGGCGATTTAGTCAAGCAATGAACCACATACACAACATCCGTTGCGACCAGATTGTAAGCACTTGCCGCAGTGGGAACATGTGGCCTGGCCTCCTAAATTCCTCAGCAGTGCTTGTTGAGTTTGCAAGCTGCAGCACTGTTGTGGCGCGGTCGGCGGCTGATATGCCGGTGGAGTTGCTGATGTGATCGCAGGAGACTGTAAAAGCTGTATACATTGACTCGTTGTTTGCCTTATCATCCACCATTGGCGGGAGGTTCAGCTCGTCCAACCGCTCACCCTCCATTGCTATGCACACCAACCCCGACGTGTGCCTGATCATCCACGCCATGGACTGCGCAGTGACCTGCCACACACATACAGTGCAACTGAGTACACAAAAGTCGCACTCATCATGCATCAAACCTGACAAGAAGTCTTCAATTTACCGATTCTCCCAATAAAGCTCATGCAACCAGTAATGGCAGAGTCAACATGCCCCTGCACCCGCATACTCCCAAACCAGCACTCTGTTGTTGTTGTATAACGTACTGTGTGTATGATGAACAATTAGCTGGGAACAGCGCGCATGGCATGTAAGCTGAGGTGCCTACCATGTTGGTGCACTGGCTGCTAAGCGCTCGTGCACAAGATCGACCAGCTAACAAGTACAACGAAATGAAATTGAACTTTACTGCTTCTTCTAACCTTGTCCGCAGCCATGATGAGATCACCCTCGTTCTCCCTGTCCTCATCATCGACAACCACAACAAAGCGGCCGGCGGCGACTTCCTCCAGAGCAGCAGGGATAGAGTCAAGGACGCTTGAGGAGGCGGAAGCATCATCAGTTTCTACAGCACTGCTGGACGACACGGCCGGCTCTGCTGAAACCCTAGGAGGAGGGATGGAGGCGGCCCTGTGCGCGCGGCTTGCCTCCAGCACAGCGGAGGCGGCGGCAGCTCGAGAACGTGATGGCATGCAGCATGCTGCAGCTGGGGGCTCGGCGCCCTTCACACCTGCCCTCCTATAGCTGACCCCGGACGACAGGCCTGCCGTTAAGTCTGCTGCTGCCACGACACTCCCCACCACTGCCGGCCGCGCCGTGGCCAACGCCATGCCTGCCGCTCACTCGCCCGCTTCTTGCTTGCCCCTGCAGTACTACCACCCACAAGCTCCTCCGCAGCCTGTCCTCCTTCTCTCCACACACTTAATCCACCTCCACCACTGCCACCTCCTGCTCCTTGTCCTCACCACCGCCCGCCTCAACCGCCGCCGCCGCCGCCGCCGCCGCCGCTGAGTCCCGCATGCGCACCAATGTCCTGAAACCGGTTGCAAAACGCATGTCGATGAAGCTGAGAAGTTCAGGTCCTAATCCCCTGGCGCAGTGAGTCACTGCCAGTGACACTGCGGCAGCGTGCTTGATGTCACCAGTTTGCTTTGGTCCCAAATAGCAAAGGACCGGCCAATCTGCTTGGTCCTGGCTTGAACGGGGTGTGTTCATCTGGGGTACATCATGAAACACACGGCTGGCGTTTGCTCTGATGGAGGCCACACAAGTGGCGGGCTTCGACGCCGTTTCGGCTCGCGCTAACCCAGGAAACCTGAAATCGAGGACTTTCGCCGCTTGCAGTGGTAGAATCTGTCTGATATCGACTTTTGCAGGGGCTAAGTAACCTGTTTCTGGGTCGCGTATTAGCCAAGCTGCGTACGGTGAGTGCCAGCGTGGCGGGTTGGCCTGGCCTGGTCTCGCCTGGCCGAGTCTGGTCTGGTGTGGTCTGAGCGTCGAGTGTGGTTAGGGCTGGTGGCGGAATGGCGAGCGCAGTTGCGTCAGCAGCTGTAGCGGGGGCAGTAGCTGTCGGCAGCAGCGGAAGGAGCTTGGAGTCCAGGCGGCAGCAGGAGCAGCAGCCACAGGCGGTCAAGGCTTCAGGCTCGCTCCTGCGCGTCACCGGCCTGCGGTCTGCTTCAAGGGCTGAATCACGCTCGTCTGTGCTGTCCATTCGCTGCCAGTCGCAGAGAACACCAGCTACAATGAGCGCCGCCACTGCCACTACCACCCCCAGAGGCATGTGTGTTCAGGGCACTCGGCTACAGCTTACCGTGTGTGCAGCAAAGAGAAGGCTTGGGACAAACATACACGCGCATTTGCCCTGCAATTGGCTTTCTTCACGCAAAAAGCACATTTAGTCCAAAGTGAAGCGTGCCGTGAACTCTGTGTGATCAAATGCAAGCGGTCTGCATTGCAACATGTCTATGTGCGTGCCTCTGAATATGTGCGCGGGGGAAGAGGGGAGAAGAGGGGGGGGGGGGGGGGGTTTCTTGCAGCCGTCGCTGACAATGGTCATTTGTTGTGTGCAGCTCCGAGGATTAGCGAAGCTGAGAAGTCTACCCTGATCGACTCTGTCAAGACATTCATCTTCGACTGCGATGGTAGAAGCAGCATTGCTTGCTGACGTAGTTGCTTGATGTGCTGCAACGCATTGGTAAGCATGCAATGCAGCAGCTAGTAGTTGACCGGCGGCAACTGACATTGGCAGGTGTTATCTGGAAGGGAGACGTCCTGATTGAGGGAGTTCCAGAAACTCTTGACATGTTGCGACGGATGGTGAGTTGGCCTGAGATTGGAATTGATCCAAACAATCAACCTGTACACCAGCTCAACTTGCCATGTACTTGCTGAACAGGGCAAGAAGCTCATTTTTGTAACAAACAACTCCACAAAGTCGCGCAAGCAGTACTTGTCCAAGTTCACAAGCCTGGGGCTCACAGTTCAGGAGGAGGAAATCTTTTCCTCATCTTTTGCAGCAGCTGCCTACTTGCAGTCGATCAACTTCAACAAGAAGGTCTATGTTGTTGGCGAAGGCGGCATTCAGAAAGAGCTGGACTTGGCAGGCATCAAGCACTCTGGTGGCCCGGTACGTTACACAAAGCCTGGTGTAAGGTCACAGCATGTCTGCCTGGCACCAAACATGCCTTGCCTGGTGGTTGGGGGGGGAGGGGTGGCGGGGGGAGGGGGGCGCACACCGGACAAGTTGCATTGCACAAATGTACATACATTGCATCAATATGCGAGCGCCTCATGCATTAACGTATTGTATAGGAGGATGGCTCGAAGCAGATTGAACTTGCTCCCGGGTCATACATGGAGCATGACCATGAGGTAGGCCGGTGCTGTCGTTTGCACGCAGATTGCTTTTTATGTGCGTGATCAGTCGTCGTCATTATCGATAGCTGCAACATTATAGTTCCATGTGAAGTTCAGTAGTAGTGCAGCCTGTGCGATCACTGAGGGTTGGTGTTGGCAATGCAGGTTGGTGCAGTCGTTGTAGGATTTGACAGGTACATCAACTACTACAAGCTGCAGTACGCTACGCTGTGCCTAAGAGAGAATCCTGGCTGCAAGTTCATCGCCACCAACATGGATGCCGTCACCCACCTGACTGACGCTCAGGAATGGGCAGGTACTTATAAACATTTGGATGCGGGCATGTGCCTTGCAAAGGCTAAAATCCCACCAACTAACCTGATTTCCTGATCAGGTGGAGGCTCCATGGTTGGTGCAATTGCTGGCTCCAGTGGCAAAAAGCCACATGTTGTCGGCAAGCCGTCTATATTCATGCTGGACTGGATGGCTGACAAGTACGTCGCATTGCATACAAATGTTCCTTGCGTGCTATTGCTTGTTGCAAGTGGTTGTACACATGCACACGTCCGTATTCACACACTGACGTTTGGGGTCCCTTCTGCATGGAAGGATGGCATATGCAGACGATTCGTCTTTGTGCCCGACTGCCTGTTGCAAGTGCATGGCAGGATGGCACATGTCATGATTCACCTCAAGAGCATTGGGCTTGACAAGCATTTTCGCTTACCAAGTCAGTGCGCACGCAGGTTTGGAATTAAGAAAAGCGAGATCTGTATGGTAGGAGATAGGCTGGACACAGACATCCTCTTTGGCCAGAATGGTGGCTGCCGCACGCTCCTTGTTCTCAGTGGTACGTTATGCTATGTGCGGAGTGCTGGTGGTTGAGCTGCATACCGGTCGAGCTGCAGCCATTGCCAGAAGTTGACATGCATCAGGATGTAGGCTTGACGTGCGTGTGCGTGTGCGCGTGTGTGTGTGGACTTGGCGTGCGTGCGCGCTTTCAGGCTTGCGCACACATGCACACGGATGCACGTGTATGCGTGTGTGAATGGTTGTGCATAGGCCAGGTGTTGTCTATCAACCTTTTGTTATGCACCTTGTGCTACAGGTGTTACCACTGAGAAGGTGCTGTTGAGTCCTGAAAACAACATCCAACCTGACTTCTACACGGACAAGCTCGGCGACTTGGTGACAGCAGCCAAAGCACTTGTATAGCCGGCTGTAATTTGTTAGTTGTTTATTATTGATACATTCGGCCTATGTAACAGTGCTGTTTACCAATACCGCTGGCAGTGCACATGATGAAATTGCAGGTGGGTTAGGTTGCAGTGGTTGATGAGCTGCAAGGGTGCAGTACGGGCTTTTGAAGCATATGTGACAAACACCGGAGCACATGACCCGCCTTGCATCTTTTGTACACTATATCGATAACATCATGGCTTGTCATAGCTTTTGCTTCATGCGATGTCAATGGAAGTAACATGTTTCTTGACGAGGACGTTGTTGATCATGGATGGACATGCGGGGCCCATTCATGATGCTTACGGCCTTGGCACACTTGGCAAAAGGTTGCACTCCCCGTCATGGTTAGCATGGTTTTGCAATAGATTTCACATCTTGGGTATGATGCTATTGTAGTAGAGCTAGAACACTCCATACATCATGCTCGGCGATACCCTCATATTGCATGTACATGTTGCATAACCCCACCACCCAACCTGGCTGGCTGCACCTAACCAGCGCATGCAACACTTGCTGCTGAGCAACACGCGCGCCGACCGGGCAGGGCAGAGGGGCCCTCAGCAAGGGTTACAACATGCCTTCCCACATCCATTCCAGATTGGTACGACCCAACGTTGCGTCTGCACCTCTGGCGGCGCTCGCACTGACCAGTTCGTTGGGGGTTGACGTGTGGGGCGGGCGGCAGACCATAGAGCACTGCACATCACCGCATTTGTCTTGCCGCTATTCAAGGACACACCATCGCCTCCTGCCTATGACTCATAGGTTGGTACTGCCGTTGGTTGCTGCTGCTGCCGCCTCCTACTGCACGACACGCATAGCACATAGGGCACTTGGTGTAGATTAGATAGAAGGCCCTGGGTGTAATAGTTGTGTGTTTACTTGTTCATGCTAGCTTGATCCTGCATGTTGCGCGTTTGCACAATGAGCATGTGTGTGTGTATAATGCTATGATGTATACGCTATGCCACGCTGAGTGGGAAGGGCGGGAATGGGGCTGTGGATGAAGGAGAACTGGAGAGTGGGAGGGGGAGTCCGTCTGCTACTGCTGCTACTTGTTGATGCTGCGAAATATTAGAAGAATAACTAACTGCACACGTGTGCAGATAGTGATAAAAAAAACATGCATGCATGTATGTCCAACGGGGGGTTTAAGGGTAGTTGGAGTAGCTAAGTTGTATGGCTAAACCCCGGTGGTGAATAAACGCTGCAAGATGGTGAGCATTGTGCGCAATGCATGTGTCGTGCATGTTACATGCATCACTTGCATTTTCTATAAACATAACATGAAGGAAAACCATAAAACTATTATCTTGTTAAGTCGCGCATAGTTGATATGCACTTTTGTTGAGTATGCAATGCAAGACCCATTTCTTGTCACGCGGTATGTCAATGCATGCGCTTTGCATCGCGATCAATGTAATATTATACACATGCTCATAACGCATTATGCGTATATCCTGTCCAGTAGGATTAATGCAAGTGATATACACGCACGGGCGCATATATAGCAATTAAGCAAACGGTGAGCACAACAGTATGCCAATATATTACAACAGGGGCTTGCACTTAGCTACGTGTCTTAGCTTATGAGTGCAATATGGCGGAGACATAGGCAAGCAGACCTGTGCAACAGGTGCTCAGCAGAGGGGTAATAACGGGGCAAGCGTCAGGAAGCTGCCAACCAGCGAGACTTTGACATTCTTCTCAAAAGACTTTGGCACGGCTTGTCGGCTCCTATTAGGCCTACCTCATCCACTGCTGAGTGGAGTGGAGCGCTACGCGTCACGCAATGTTGGACACACACAGCTAGCGCGTACAAGCTACTGCAATGCAGCTTTGGCTAGCAGCGTGACGTCGTGCATGATGATGCCGTTACAATGCGGTGTTCTTTGTCTTGCATGATTACACAATAAGCAGATAGCAGCAAAGCTTTTTGCCCATGTTGCCCGGTGAGACGAGCGGACGCATGATGGATTTAATGGCCACTTCTCCAAATTTGGATCAGCGCCTCTTGTTTAACACTACCATCACAGCCGCCATTACCACCCTGCCGGCTGATGTTCGTGCTGTTGAGGATGAAAACGCCGCAAGTATGCTGACCACTTTGCT
Source organism: Chlorokybus atmophyticus (assembly GCA_009103225.1). Lineage (NCBI taxonomy): Eukaryota > Viridiplantae > Streptophyta > Chlorokybophyceae > Chlorokybales > Chlorokybaceae > Chlorokybus > Chlorokybus atmophyticus. The sequence continues at coordinate 210,323 of RHPI01003009.1, forward strand.
GGCAACGTGTTCATTCCTTCGATAGTGGAGGTGCACGGATCCTTTAGCAAGGCATTGCGGATTGCTATAGCTATGTGTGACAACGGCCTTACGAATGAGGCAGTTCGACTTGCAGTACTTGTACAGGTTTGTCGCCCGCCACTGTCAGCAGGTGGCGGTCCAACTTTAGTGCGCACAGGCGAAAGCGCTTTTGGCTAAGGCGCATTTGGCAGTTTCAACAGTTCCAGGGCGTGCGCCATTTGCCCCGCGCATAGTATACCACGTTGACAAAGGTAGTAGCGACGTTGGAGTAGTTGTGCAACTGCACACACCAGTAGCTATCGAGTGTTGATAGGGTTCATAATAACGTAGTTGTCGTTGACCTACATGCGACCTTTTTAAATAGTTATGTTGAGTTTTTTGCACTATTTCTATTTGATAATATATTGGTCGTTGTGTGGCAGAAAGCTTAGGCAGAGCGCATCTGGTGCGTGCTATATTGTGCAAATTGTCGCCAGCTACGGCGGCTGTAATCTTGAGGTCAAAATCGAGTTTTACGGGGCAAACGCGTGAAACGATCCCAGCCGGCTATGTATATACATGAAGCATAACATGGCAACTTACAACAGCCTAAAACTCTTTAACATACACGAAATATATGGATCAACAAGTACTGTATTTACCCCAACACAGTCCCCCCCTTTTTATACAGTCCCCCCCTCGATTTTGCTGAGGGGGACTGTGTACGGGGGGGGACTGTGTTACAGTAGGGGGGACTGTGTTGTGTAGCTGGGCGCAGCACAGTCCCCGCCCAAGATATGTCATCCAACCTTCAAGTTACGCCCATGGTCGTAATTGGGGTTTTCTGGCGCCGAAACAGCGGCGTTAGGGTTATTGAGCTGGTTGGCGAGGTTGTTAAGGTGGGGCGGCGGTGAACATGGTGGGGGCGAGAGCTGCAAGGCATGCAGCGCGCAACCGCCTGGAAAGAGAAGCTGCTGCTGCCGAGGAGGCTGCCAAGATAGCTGCAGAGGCGGCAGCCAAGGCACGTGAGGCGGCCGCCAGGCTTGCGACAGAGGCGGCAGCAGAGCAGCTGGACGCCGGTGGTGAGCGGCCCACCGGCGTCCAGAAGCGCGTCAATGCTGCCCGCACCAACAACGGGCGCAATAGGAGGTACAAGCGGCGAGCATTCACATGCCACCAAAAGGTATGTTTATGCAATGTGCTTTGTGTATTGGTAATAATGCATGCTGTTACTGCTCAGCACAATAAGGGTGTGCATTTGCACGTGTACTTAGCTGTGCTGCGTGCTGTGACAATGCATGCACGCTCACACACTTGCATGCACGTGACGCATGTGTATGCGTGCATGCACTGTTGCTGCGTGCTATGTGTCTGGCTGGCGTGACTAACAAAGTGTTACATGGCAGCGCAAGTTCATTGACATTGCCAAGCATCTTGGCATTAAAAGAACCGAGCGCGAGCACGGCATCCACGCCAAGAGCTTGCGGAACTGGCTTAAGCAAGAGCTAGAGATCAAGTCTGCATGTGCAAGTGATTGTAGGCTAAAGGGTGGCGGGAGGACACTCTCAATTCCAGAGCTTGACACTCTTGTGTGCAACTACATTGTTGATAAGAGGTCGCGTGGGTTGGGAGTGACACAAGGCATGATCAGGGTATGTTTATGCATGTGGTACACTTGTGTTTGCATCAAGGGCTGCACGCACTTGCACGCACACACGCACGCGCACAGCTGCACCACTCTAGCATGCACACGCACACGGAGCTGAACCATGCACGCACGCACACGCACACGCACTCCCGCACGCACACGCACGCGCACACGCACACACATGCACGCAGCTGCACACACACTCACGTACATGGCTGCACCACTCACGCACGCATACACACACGCACGCAGCTGCACACACACACTCACGTACATGGCTGCACAACTCACGCACGCATACACACACGCACGCAGCTGCACACACACACACTCACGCACGCAGCTGCGCCAGCTGCACACCCACGCACCACTCGCACACGCACACGCAGACGCACGCAGCTGCACACACACACGCACTCACACGCACGCAGCTGCACCACTCGTGCCCGCACTCATGCACCCACACGCACACGCACATGCACACGCAGACGCACGCAGCTGCACACACACGCATTCACACGCACGCATCTGCACCACTCGCGCCCGCACTCATGCACGCACACGCACACGCACGCACGCAGCTGCACACACATGCACACACATGCAACAATGCACTGCACACGCACGCGCACACGCACACGTATCTCAAGGGCACAACCACACACACGCACGCTGGTACACTCAGCAAACGCACACACCAGCACTTCAATAGCTCAATCAACATGCATGTGTGCAGCTGGAGGCCAAGCGGCTAGTTGCTGAACACAACGCCAACCTCAATGATGATGGCGATAAGTGGCAGTTGAAGGCCTCCCTCAATTGGGTGGTGCGCTTCATGGCGCGCCATGATCTTACTGTACGGGCACGCACTAAAGTAGGTCAAAAGCTCCCTCGTGATCTCGCACAAAAAGTTGAGGGCCACCGCATGTTCATTACCCTCATGAAGGAGCGGCACAAGTATGCCTCCAGTCAGGTCGTCAACATGGATGAAGTTCCAATCACGGTGGACATGCCCGCGACTCGCACGGTCAACCAGCAAGGCAGCCGCACTGTCACCATGAAAACAACAGGTGAGGCATGCATGCGCATGCAATCATGCAATCATTGCATGCTGATTCTGGCACAACACAACACATGTATGGCCTGGCCTCACACTCATTGAGCAGGCAACGAGAAGAAAAACATTACCGTGGTGTTGGCCTGTGCAATGGACGGCACCAAGCTACCGCCAGTCGTCATTCTAAAGCGCAAGACTCTGCCTTCTGATTTGATCATACCAGATGGTGTGGTGGTGTGGGCGAATGAAGCGGGCTGGATGGATGAGGCACACACGTGTGAGTGGGTCGAGGCGGTGATGCGCAAGCGGCCGAAGCGGGTTTTTGGCACGAGAGCGCTGCTTGTCTGGGATTCCTTTTCAGCACACATGTGTGAGTCCGTGAAAGCAGCAACGCAGGCTGGCGGTATCGATCAAGCTGTCATTCCGGGTGGGTGTACGCCTATTCTTCAACCTTTGGATGTAGGGGTGAACAAGCCTTTCAAGGACATGCTTCGTGCAAAGGTGAGTTGCTAAAATGTGCATGTGCTGATGTTGTGAGGAGTGCACAACTCACACGCTAGGTTGCATGTAAGTTTGTGTGCGTACCACCTGGGTGAGCTGCTCTTGGGTAAGGTTGCAATAACGGTTGTCATCTTAGGTTGTCAGTCATGATTAACATTGTGCTTTGTTGGTGTATGCAGTGGGCGTTGTGGATGGCAGACCCAGCCAACCATTCCTACACTGCAGGCGGCAACTTGCGGCACGCGGACTGGTCAACCGTAGTGTCGTGGGTGCATCAGGCTTGGGAGGAGTTGTCAGTGCAGACCATCATCAATGCGTTCAAGAAGGCGGGCGTGTGTGAAGCTGATTGGACCCCGGAGCAGGTCGTTGATGACAATGCGGACAATGTCGTCGATGTAGATGAGTTGCCGCTGGAGGTACAGGAAGAGCGTGTGATCTCAGAGTTGGAGAAGTTGCGTGTGCGCGATGAGGCCAATGCTTCAAGGGCTAACCATATCGAGCTGTCCAGTGATGAGAGCGAGCTTGATAGCATGTGTACTAGCAGTGATGATGATGCACAGGAGGAGGATGGTGATGACTCTGATGATGATCTTGTGTAGTGAGAGATTACTTGTGTTGGATGTTGTTGCTAGCATGTGTGATTCCCTCGCACGCACGCGCGCGTACGCACACACGCACGCACACACGCGCGCACACGCGCGCGCACACACACACACACACACACACACACACACGCGCGCGCGCGCGCACACAGCAGGTAGGCGCGCGTTATATGTCAATACAGTCTCCCTCAAGGGGGATACTAAAATGGGGGGGGGACTCTAAGGTCAAAACACAGTCCCCCCCCCCCCCAACTTTGCCGGGGGGGACTGTGTTCGGGGGGGGACTGTGTTGGGGTAAATACGGTAGCCTTGGTCAATTCTTCGTGCATAAGCTATGCAACACCACCGAAGTTCAACTCTCGCCCCTAATCAACATGTGTGGCATTGAGACAGACACCACCGTTCATGCATTGCCCTGATGGCCCAATCCTGGCGGGCCCCCCGTCACCAAATCAACAGCAGGGCAGCGTCCTTTTGGAATTTTCCAAAGTGGGAGTTGCCCCCATCTCCAAGACTGGAGCGGAAATGCATTCATCGTCGGCGTTAATGAACGCGTTCAAAACTGTCAACGACATGATGGTGACCGCGCAGGTTGTTGGCTGGCCTGGCGGTGGCGCAGGAGCGGCGGCGGTGGCAGCGGCGGCGGCGGCGGCGGCGAACAACGTGGATGCACTAGCTGGGCCTACTGCCTTCCTCGCCTTCAGTAGCAATGAGACAAGGTGCAGGGTGCTGCCGCACCCTCGTCCTGTGGAGTAGTGGGCAGCAGAGTTAGGGTTTTATAGCAGAAGCGCAGCATGCTACCGGCTTAAGGGGTGGGCGAGCGAGCAGGCCCTCCGCTGATCAGGTGTTGGCCTGGTCTTGGTTTCAACGTGGACTCCTGTGGAGCATGGTGGGAGGCCGCACATTCAACACACCGAGGCGCTGGCTGGCCGTCGTGAAGGGCATGCACGGCCGCCGGTCCAGCCGATGGGTGCTGCTCGCGGGCCTCGTACTCGCCGCGCTGCTCATCTCCCTCTCGCACGCTTACCTGGTAGGCCATGCACGTGTATACTACGATATCAGAGCGTCTATGCTCTTACATCTGCAAGCAACTTCATGAGTCTGAGCTTTCTGTCATTGCATAACGATGCCTGTGCTGAGGTATGCATGTAACAAACCAGTTAGTGATAAAACATCTGTTGCCACGAGCACACATAGCCTGCCGAGGGTACCCAATCCTAACTCCACGACGCGTGCAATGTACCATCTTTTGGCCGCCATGGCGTGCAACGACACTGGGCATGGCCTACCCGGCAATGGCATTGTTTCTGTGCGTTCTGTCGTGGACGTACATGCACCCATTTGCCAATCGTCACCTTCCTGCCGGCTTTTTGTTACGATCAATGTGAGTCATTCTAGCCTTTGCGTTGTGATCAGTCAAGTACAGTGGACTGATCTCGAAGCACATGCTCAACTTCGCTTGCACAGCAATTTCATCGCCGCAATGCCTTGCTTAAAAAGATGTGAATGCATGGTTAGCTGGCAGTCTTGGCAACAGGTAGCAGCTGTACAGTCAGCTTTGTGACTTGTACGGCAGGTTCAATGCGCAATGCCTCCCTTCAGAAGTTGTGCTTGAACGGTTGGCTAGCAGTCTTGGTAACAGGTAGCAGCTGTGAGTTATATGACTCTGTGTCGGGTGCATCAGACGCTGTGCATGTAAACGATCCTGGCCATCTCCAGGGTTCAAATCTGTGATTCACTGAGTACATTATCTCGGCAGGGTTCAGGGAGCAACCGAAACGGCTCACCAAGCAATCCCCACTCAACCGGTCACAATGGTAATCATGAATGGAAAGAAGCACACAAGCCTTTGAACGGGTTATATGTCGGAGCCAAGATCAAGCGTATGTGCCAGTGTTACATCTGCAAGTCATGCTTACCATGTTACTCAGCCTTGCTGATTTACTATTGTTCAATCGCGTGTTTTGCATGCAGTCTGAGACGATGTGTCACTCGTTGGCATTGTGCATTTGACTAACAATGCTGATGGTGATCCTGCGCAGCCCTGGAAGACCCTCCGCCACCCCCGCCTTCCTGCGAGTTCATGGAGCCGCAGGAGCATGAGCCGCTCGTGCGAAACAGAGAATTTTGGAAAAGCCTCACGAAAGAGAACATCCAGGACATTCAGAACAAATGGATGGCGTTTGCTGATTCGGAGCTGGCAAACATACCCATCACAGAGCTTGGAAGGGTCTTCCAAGGCCGCGGTATCGTGTACTTGACATATGGCAACACGTACACTTTGACACGGGCCAGCATACGCACGGTCCGGTCGTACCTGAAGGTCACGCTGCCTATTGAGGTGTACTACTGGGAGGGGGACCTCATACCCGACCAGATCAACGAGTTGCGGTCAATGGGTGATGTGGACGTGATCGACCTGTCGCAGAACTCAAGCGCAACCAACCCATACTGGTTGAAGTCTACGCAGTCCAAAGAGCTCACGCACTACAACTACCAGCTAAAGGGTGCTGCCCTGATCAACAGCAGATTTGCGGAGATTATCTACTTAGACTCCGACAACTTCCCGCTACGCGACCCTACGTTCCTGTTCGACTCCCCCGAGTTCAAGCGCTATGGTGCCATGTTCTGGCCTGACTTCTGGAAGACTCCAATTGACAGCCGCATGTGGGAGATCTGCAACTTGACTTGCACTGAGGAGTGGGAATTTGAGACTGGGCAGATGGTGTTGGACAAGGTCAGTTGCTCTTCCTCATGGTTGAGTTCAGGATTGCATAATGCAGCCACCGAGCAGCTCATCTTCTTGGCTGCAACACTTGTGAGAGTTGTCATGTGTGGGTGTGAACACTGTTGACTACTTTTGCAGGTGAGAAACTGGAGGCCGATGCAGCTGGCGATGTATATGCAAACCAACAAGGACCTGTATTTTAGATTGGTTTGGGGCGACAAGGACACGTTCCGTTTCGCGTGGCGCGCGCTGAGGGTGGAGTACTTCTTCAACCCTTACTGGATCACTTTGGTAGGGAACCTGTGGACCGCAAACAACCGGTTCTGCGGGCACTCCATAGGCCAGCACGACACGGAGGGCGAGCTGCTGTTCCTCCACGCCAACGGGTGGAAGTGGAACAAGAATCAGCTGACGCTAGGGAGGAATTGGGAGTGGACCAAGCGGTACGGCGCCCCGTACCACAACATGCACCTGAGGGTGTATGCGTGGCGCGGGGACAACCGCTTCTGCTGGGACGTCACCGACGACGACGGCAGCAACGGAGGGGAGGTGTTTCAGCGCTACCAGCGCCCGCTCATAGACTTCGAGAGCTTCTTTGCGGAGCGTGGAGGCGTTGGCTAAGAGCGCGCCCTGTGCTTAGTTGCTATCACAATTCGTCGCGATTTGGACTCTCCCTGGAGTCCTTTGTTAGTGAGCAAGTGTGTGCGGGTCAGTGTGTTGAGATGTGCGTGTACAGGAAAGTAGAGCAGACCAGCCAGCTGCTGGTTGCCACCAAACTTCCTGCAAGGTTTAGGACTAAGTGAAAGCAATGTGCGGCGGGCCTAATTGCTTTCGCATATATTCAGTGTTGCTTGGCTGTCAAACAGTTGTTCAAATTGTGGCCGAGTAGTCTGTTGTATCATGTGCAAATGCTTTGATGCCTGGCAATGCTCTGTAACGCTTTTGTCTTTGCATGCAAGGTATGTCGCAACAGTCAAGTGTACATGTTGTATTCTCCATGCCGGACATTATCACAACCACCGATGTAAATTTGCATGATCATGATGGTCTTTATTACCATGCTGTATTTACCCAATGGTCGACAATAACTGTATGCAATCCCAGCTTTACGGTAAGTGCCCGCCAACAATGCATCAGCACTTGAGGACGGGTTGCACAGCTTTTGCAATGAGAGACGGCGCTACATGTTTGTTGACAGTCCAGCACCCGCGCAATATCGATAGCAACACCAAGAAACCACAACAGCCTGTCACACAGTCTCCCATTGCAGCAACCAGCAACCACAATATAGCATAGGGTATGCATCATAGTCATTCCGAATCTCACACACATGCTTATGTACAAGCAATTAGCATACAAGCATGAACAATCAACACCAGCACATTTATTACACCCGGGGCCGTCCACCACACTTAAGTGCCTTCTGTTCGATGCAAATGGCGAGCAGCAGGAGCAGGCAGCAACCAACTAAGCACCTAACCGACCTGTAGATCACAGGCGAGCGTCAGTCCTTGGGAAGTGCAGAGGAGCAGGAGAGGCAAGGCAAGCGCAGTCAAGAGTTGTGCGACCTCCCACGTACATGCAAGATACAAACGCAAATTATTATATATGCGTAGGCGACACACCGGAGTCGCATGCAACCACCCCTGATGCAAGCACAATTCCTTCAAATCCAATGGCAATTGACACCCAGGCAGCTTGCACAACAACTGAGAGTGCTCTTCAAGCACAGTGTGTTGAAAGACCGAGTCCAGTCTCTGACGGCTACTTGGGTGAGAATGTCAATATCATCCCCTCAAGATGGCAGCAAGCGTGCGATGTAACAGCAACTCCGACGTGTTGCAAAAGCGATAGCCTTGACACTCCCAGTGGGGTATTCTCACACCTGCCATGGACTCGTGTGTGACCACATGACCAACACGCGACCAAAGCAAGCCTCATTCACTTTGTGGCTGGTGGCGGTCACTGCCGCATACACAAACCACGTTTTCCTTACGTCAGCACACATGCTACAGGCAGCGACAATTTCTCTCACGCATACCTCTCCACGCTTGGCACGTGAACTGCGCTTGCGTGCGACACACCAGTTGGCGAAGTTGACCCACATGGTTATGTGACTCCAGCTCTCAGCTACCAGCAAGCCGGGTCCTTGATAAACGCCCTCGGGTTGGGCGCCAGCTTGTGCGGGGGCGCAGTCGTCCCTCTCCTCTCCAACCTGACAAACGATGCATGTCGCATATGCCGACACACACCCGCACAAGGCACTCCTGCGTGTACATTTTCTCACATGTCCACGATGGCGTCTTCTATCCGGCGCGAGAACTTGACGGGCGCAGGGTCGAGCTGCGGTTGAAGCGGCGCGCAGTATATCGACAAGAGGCCGAGGCGGTTGCCAAACACCACGTCCGTCAGCAACCTGCGCCCAAACACTCAGCGCGGTTGCTTCAGGTTTGAAATCATAAACAGTTGCATGTGGACTCCCTTACCTGTCACCGACCATGACGACGCGGTCTGCGGGGACGCCAAGCCCAAACTCCACCGCTTCCGCACCACCTGGTGTCGCACGGGTGGGTTCGCGCGCGCGTGCGTGCGTGCAATGGACACACATCAAGCAATCCACATTCCACTCTCCGCTCTCTCACCCGCCGGCTTCTTGGCTTCGTGTCTCAGCACCCTCACCCCAACCTGCTTCTCCACCCTCTCCGCCTTCTTCCCTTCGGGGTCGTACTGCTGCAGCCCCGCGCTGTTGCTCAGCACCGCGATACGACCCTCGAACGCCGAGCGCGCTGACTCCAGGGAGGGGAGGAGAGAGGGGGAGACGCCCTCCACGTAGGGGAGAGTCAGCGTGTTGTCCTTGTCGAAGAGGGCAGCGAGGAAACCGGCCGAGGAAAGGGCGGACCAGTCGATCCACCTGGCAGGGAGGGAGGGAGGGAGGGAGTGTGTGAGTTGGGTGGTCACTTGTGATGATGCAGTGTGATGGGTGTTGCACACAGTGCGCATGCATGCGTGTGTACGTGATGCATGCATGCGTGTGTTGCTGGCCTTCCGGTTCCGGTTGGTCGCGCAGTAGGGGCCCCAGGGCGCATGCAACTTGCAACGTGCGCGCAGCGATGCAGCAACTTCTACTACGCATCACGCATGCTTGTGCGAGTGTTGATGCCAGCTGGAACAGGGTTGCAGGCAGGCATCATCCACACCAACTGCCAGGAGGAGAGGGTATGTATGCACTGCGAACCTGATGTCTGGTACTCGTAGGTGCGGCACTGCCCACGCTCCCTTGCCTCCTGCCACCACCTCCGCAAGCACCGCCACCCCGGCACCGTTCCACGCCTGACCAGCAGCACCCCGCCAACCCATCTCAGCCCTTTCCGTGGACGACGCCTCGCACCTCACCACCGCCACTCTCCTCCTGGTCGTCCTCCTCCTCCTGCTTACAGGCAACGGCACGGCCTGTGATACCGCCACCACCGCCGCTGCCGCCCCACCCATCCCCAGCCAGGAGCGGGGGGATATGCTGTCGTCTACGGTGTGATCGTGGTTGTCGCCATCGCCGTCGCCGTCGTGCAGCTTGCGAGCAGAGTCGGCAAGAGAGGGTAGTTGGACACCTGTGTGGTCGTCGTCCTCCGCAGCGACGGCGGCGGCGGCGGCGGCGGCGGCGTTAGGCACGTCAGGGGCGAGAGGGGTGGCATCTGCTGCTCCCCTGCGTGTTGGTTGGTGTGCGCCTCATCCTTTTCTTCCTTCTCCTCCTGGCTGCCGCCGCCGTCTCCCCCATCGCATAGCTGCCAACTCCTCCTGCTCCTGCAGGAGCTTGTCGTCCGTGCACATGGCGGGGTCGGGTGCGGGTGCGGGAGCGGGAGCCGCCCCGTCCGTGCACTGCCGCTACTGCGTTTGGGATGAGGCGGAGCGCATGGTGGTGCAGCCAACAAACGCCACGTCCTCAGCGTCCGCCTCGTCCATCTCCTCCGCGGCAAGCTACCTGCTCGCCGTCGACCGAGCAGACGGACACATCTCGCTCATACCGAGTGAGTGTGTCATCCGTCAGCGAGTCGCACTGTGTGCTGCTCTGTTGATGGTTGTTTGGCGTGTTACAGACACGGGGGATCTGCGCTTGGGTGCTGCAAAGGACGACGCTTCGTCCACAACAACGACGACGACCATCACACAGCCGCCGCTCACCATCTTCGGCATCATCGGCATCATCCGTCTCTTGGCGGGTGCGTGGCGGTGCATGCGTGTTAGTGTTGCGCGAGCATGCGCACGGTGCGCTGTGCTCGTGTTGATCGGGTAGTGTTGCGTGCGTGCAGGTCCGTACTTGCTTGTGATCACGGGTCGGGAGCAGGTCGGCACGCTGCGCGGTGACGCCGTGTACCGCATCACCAAGGCCAAGATCGTCCCGTGCAGCCCGGGACAGATGGACACACTATCGCCAGCACAGGCAAGTGGGCTTACGCAGGTTCCTTGTTGTTGTTGCCATGTGCATTGTGTTTCTGAACATGCGTGTTCTTATTCTTGTCACAGAGGCGTGATGAGGGTAGGTACCTGTCGATGGTTCAGTACAGCTTGAGCAGCCCGTACCTCTACTTCTCGTACCACGGAGACATCACGCTGCAGTAAGTGGTAGTGGTAGCAAGATGCTGTCTGACCTGGTCAAGTGCGTGGCATGGCGTGGCCTTTGGCTGAGAGCTACTGTTGTGTTGACTTTGGCAGCACGGCTGCGGCGGAGGCCGCTGTGCAGCGCGCCGGAGACAAGCCCATCTGGCAGAGGGTGAGGGCCTGTAACCCGCCTCTCTTGGTTGGTTGTCGCTTCTCGCCTTAGTTGATGACGAGAGCGATAGTGATATGCGGTGTTGCGTGTCTAGGCCGACGAGCGCTTCTTCTGGAACTGGTTCCTGGTGCAGCCGCTCATCCAACAGCAGGGGGTAAGTGTGCACTGACACGCAGGGACGCCGCTGGCAGCGTGTGAACTGAACCACCATGCGTGTCACTCACACTCGCAGTTGGACGCCTTCATACTCCCCATTCTTTATGGCAATATCCTCTTCCACGCGCAGCTCCATTGCTTGTTGAGTTGCGCGTGCGTGTGCTTGTGCGATTGCGTACACGAGGGAGTGTGTGACACCCTTGACTTTGCATGACGTCAGCACGCGTTCAGTTTGCGAGCACGACCGTCAAGGGGTTGCCCCTGGCGATGGCGCTGCTGTCCAGGAGAAGCACGCACAGGATAGGGATGCGTCTCTGGCGTCGCGGCATCGACGCGGAGGGCGACGTGGCCAACTTTGTGGAGACGGAGCAGCTCATCAACGTCAACGGCATGACGGCGTCCTACGTCCAGGCAAGCTCGCACCCCGCACGCGCGAGGCGTTGCTGAGACTGCTTCACAATGGGTTGGAGTATGACGTGTGCGTGTCGTCGTGCGCAGGTGCGCGGGTCCATACCGCTGGTGTGGATGCAAGCGCCCAACCTCAAGTACAAGCCCACGTACAAGGCCGAGTTGGGCGAAAGCACCGTGAGTTGTGTTGTTGTCTGACGCACACTGTCGAATAAATAATAGCATCGCCACCGCTGTCGTGTGGCTTTGGTTGACGCACGCACGCACGCCTACCTCTGCCTAGGTGGTTGCCCTCAGGAAGCACATCAACGCCCTCGTGGACAAGTATTCCAACATCGTGCTCGTTGACCTCGTCAACCAGGTGAGCAACGATTCGTCACTTGTTGTCGTCTGCTATGCTGTTGCGCGAGACACTGACTGCAAGTGATGTTGCGTAGCACGGCAGCGAGAACATGCTCGGCGCCGTGTTTGCGAAAGAGCTCGCGGCGCTCAACCAACCAACAGCACAGTGAGCCAACATGCATGCACCAAATCATATGCTACACATTGCTTGCATGCCGACCTTATTATTGTTGGGCTTGATTGTGAATCTTGTCGATGTGGTGCGGTGATGACGATTGAAGTGGACAGGCATTGTCTGCAGGTATGTGCCTTTCGATTACCACCATAATGTTGGTCTGGCGGGCTTCGCCAAGCTCAACAAGCTCTATGCTCTTCTCGAGCAGAACTTCACCAAGTTCGGGTACGGGCTGTTGCCAAAGCGAGTTGCAGTCGATGCTGTCGTTGTTGGTGCTACGTGGTTGCCAACACTATGGGTGTGTGGTGGCAGTTTCTACCTGGCTGACTCGAACGGCAAGGCGCTGCGCGTGCAGAGCGGCGTCATCCGCTCCAACTGCATCGACTGTCTCGACCGAACCAATGTCGTGCAGGTGCGTGCAATTGGAACGCTTGCACACGCGCGCCCGTGCGCACCCACATGCATGCGCATAGATACATGTGCGCACGCTTGCGCATGCATGCTTGCACACACGCACGCATCCGTCTACCCACCCAATCACCAAACTTTGCGTGCAGAGCTACTTTGCTTACAAGGCTTTGGAGCAGCAGCTCGTTGCCGCGCGCGTCTTTGAGCCGGGTGAAACCGTCGAGCAGCACGCGGGCCTCAGCGTACTTTTTAAGAACGGTAAGCAATACATCCATCCGTCCGGTCATCATCATCATCTCGTGCGGTCTTTTGAGAAAGTGGTCGTCACGCAGTGTGGGCTGACCACGGCGACGCCATCAGCATGCAGTACACCGGCACCGGCGCGCTCAAAGGGGACGTCACAAGGTGAGTTTGTTGGTCTCACCAGCAGCACGACATGCGTGCGCGCGTTGCACATGGTGATAATCAGAGTTTCACTCTTGTGCCACGTGCAGGACGGGCGTGCGGACGCTGCAGGGTGCCGTGAACGATGGCGTGAACGCGCTGTCCAGATACTATCTCAACAACTTCTGCGACGGCTTCCGCCAGGTACATTGGCATCCTCTGTCTGTGCATAAACCACAGTGCGTCCATAGCAATGGTGTATGCTTGAAGCAGTAGTGAACAAAGTAGGAAAAGCGTGTGGAGGTTGTATCGTGTAATCGACGTGCTCTTTCTGTTGCAGGACTCGTGCGAGCTGGTGACGGGTAAGTACTTACCGGACCCAAAGGCGCCCTCACCTTTCGTCAAGAAGGGCATTGAGCACCTGGCGGTGAGTCAACAGCCAGGCGTGCAGTACGCATACAATACACCTTCTTGCATGCGTGGCTATGCTGTGAGCAGTCCAGTTTGCGGATGAAATATACCGCATTCGGGTTGTTTTGTGCCCCGACTGACATGGGTGGCTGGGTTTGTTGTGTCAGTCGCCGATGATCGTGCCAATCGCGGCGGTTGCGGGAGTGTGGATGACGGTCATGGCGCTCGCCAGTGCCGGTAAGCGTGTTGGGAATGATGTTTGCATGCGTACACTTGCGGCGCGCCTGCCATGGCAGGGTTCTTGTTGATGCGCGTGAGTTATCTCTCCTTCTCTCTGCAGTTGCGTCGAGCGAAGCGCATGCTTACCTGAGTGCATTCTTGTGGGCATTGTTGGCCGCCGTGGCCGTTGCTGTCATGAAAAAGCACGGTCGCGAGCTTGTGGACAAACCGCGATTGAACCGCACGCAAAAGCGCTAGCCAACACACTGGCGATTTTATGTGTTTGAGTCGTGGGTTATAGCTGGCATATGCAAACGGACTTGCTGTGTACAGTAGGTAGTGCGCCTTGTGTTGTTGTGTGTATCATGGTGTCGTGATTGGGCGTATGGTGTGGGAACAGGTCGGCGGCATCTGTGGAAGTCTGTCGCGTTCTGGCTGTTTGTGCGGCGCCACGGGAAGAACCTTGTGGTCAAGCCATGGCTGCGGCGATAGGGCGGGTTATCCATTGGCAGCCAACATGCCAATGCAACAACTGCACAAATGCAATTGCGCAATGTTGTGCATGGTACAGCACATGCCGTGTGCAAGCATACCCACATCAACATTGATGTCAGGGGCATGATTTGCAGTTTTTGAGTACAGTATAGATAGGCCCGGGGTATCCGTAGATCACAAGTATCTGCACTAGTAGCACAAGTTACATATCCAGTAACATACACGAGCTATGCACAATGGTGTCCTGCTGCTGGTAGCAATGGAGTGCAGGGTTGGCTATATGTTGTCACCATTGAGACTGCCTGGCACAACACTGTAGGCGATTGCAGTGTTATTTGCAAATCGGTTGCAACTGGTTGCCTCCTGTTTTGCGCCTGGTTAAACACCAGCATACGTACCCAATGCACACCCCGGCATTGCTTGCTCCATGTACAGTCTGAGTTGCCACGGACAGCACGAACAACATAGTATACTAGGTAACCCTAGGGTAGGTCAGCTGCATCATACTTGTGAGCAGAACACTCGCACAGCAACGGCAGCAATGTACAATACAAAGGGGGAGAAGGTGCTATATCGGGCCTGTTAGGTGGTGAGGATGTCGGGGAGGTTGGTGCTTGCGCCCGCGATCTTGCCTCCAATGTCGGGGAACTCTGAGCATCCATCGAGATCGCGAACGGTGCCGTCCTGCTCCACCTTCATGGGGTACGGGATGAGGTGGGCCGTCATCTCGGTCACCTCCGGCGCCATGAACTTGCGCCAGTTCTCCTGCGCCAGCGCGTTCACACGCCTCACGCACTCCACGCTGCCAGGCCGCTGGAACACGTCCTCCACGGCGCCCATGTGCTCCGCCCACAGCGACAATCGGAAACCGTGCACAGCCCCCGTACCCAACTGCAATGACACAGAACGCTCAGTACTCAACCACGCTTGTACACAACGTTGACACAACATTGGGTTCGTGCTTGAGTGTGCGACGCACCTGTTGACCCTTGCCCATGTGGTGCGGTTGGAAGGCGCCGACGGCAATCTCGGTGTCGCGCACGGCCGCCATCGACCGCATGTTGATGTTGGCGCTGCCCACGATCGCGTACTCGTCGTCCACAATCATGTGCTTCGAGTGAATGTAGATCTGCGCGCATCATCGGGATGAGAAATAAACCTTTTGCTCACTCCATGCAGCGTACTCACCATGAAGCGTCGGCTTTGGCTGAGTGCCTTCTCGGCTCCCTCCGCGGGCGGCTTGTCGGTGAGGATGGGGGAGCCTTCCGTTGTTTCTCTGTTCGCAAGGCAGAAGAAGTTGAGGTAGTCTTGAGGATGCTCGTTTGCGCGGTTGTTGTTCCTGCAAGGAAAACGCAACGACTGGTTTGATGGAGAAGATGACACCAGGGGGATGCGAAAGAAAGAAACCAACTCTAGTACCTGAGTGCCCTGGCGATGGCCTTGTACATGGCCTGCATGGTGAGCCTCTGCATCCAAAGGATTTCCTGCACTGAGTCCGAGTTCTGCACAAATAAAACAGCAAATCAGTGTTCACATCCACATGGAGAGAGAGAGAGGGAGAAATATGCTGGCACGCACGGGGAAGCCTTCTGAGAACATGGGGATGTTGATGTAGGTGGCAAAGCGTTCTCCGCGGTTGATCTTGGAGACGATCTTGTTGGATATCTCCGCGGGAATGAGGTGCGAGCATCCGATGAACGAGGGCGTCTCCCAGAACTGCGAGCTGCCAAGGAAGTACTGGTTCTCAATGTAGATGAAGTCTCTCGCGCGTCGGATCTGGTGCACGTAGGCCTTGTGTATGGAGTTGTCGACGCCGCGTCCCTTCTTTCGCCAGATGGCGGGGGGCTTGACGGCGGGGTCGAAGGCGGCGCTGCGCTCGTCGATGGAGCGGAAGAGCTGCGCGTGCCACGTGTCGTTGTCGCCCTCGCTGGTGACGGCCTCGTCGGCGTCGGTGATGGTGAAGAGTGCGGGGTTGAGCTCCAGCAGCATGTTGGTCTTGGGCTTGGCCTGCTGTCGCCACCGCTCCTCAAAGTTCTGCAGCACGTCGCGCGCGGCGCCGCCCTCGAGCTGGCAGTGGATGTCGTGCCAGGGCTGTCGCGGCCCGTGCGCTTGGCTGACGGTGCAGCAGTGCTGCATGAAGTCGTCCTTGTGCACGCTGTCGCGCGTGCGGAAGAGGCTGTGCTCGGCCGTGTCGTAGCGACCGTCGCAGAGATCGATGCCGCCGATGAAGGCCTTCAGGCGCCGCTTCTGCCCGGCTGCCTGGCTCCCCGCCACGCGCGCCACGCCCGGCGCGTCCACCACAACAATTTTCTGAAATACCATGATGGAAATAAAGTCAGTACCTAAGTGCATGCACACGCGAGCGCAAGCAGTTGTATATGTACGCATGCACCAAGCGCCCACACACGTGCGCTGATATGCATGCACACCGCACATGCATACCTGATGGTGCGTGAAGATGCTGCTGACTGCGGCGCCCTTGAGCAGCGAGTTCTGCGGCCCGCCCTCACGCGCCACCAGCTGGCACTCCACGCCCGTGCCGATGAAGTGCGCGAGCGTGTCCTCGTCGTGCACGGCCATCACGCCCGCGGTGCGCACGAAGGGCAGCGACACGGATGTGCTGTCGTTCCACACGAGCATGAGCACGCGGCACCCCTGCGCCGCCTTCTTCTTCAACAGATCACCAAGGTTCATGTGGCCCGGCTCGTCGCGCACCAGCACCACCGGCGTGAACACGCTCCACCCCGCGACATACACCATCTTCTCTGCGGCCAGGATGGCGGCCTCGATGTCGCGCCAACACTGCCCGTGTGGGTAAATGGACCCGTCGGGTAGGCGTATCTCGGGTAGGAGTCCATCAGGTTGGTGCGCGTCCTGGTACAGTGAGAGCGCGCAGCCCTTGCGCAGCGGGAAGTACGCGTGCGGCACCTCGGGCGAGCCCAGCGACGAGTCCTTCTCCACGGGCGTGTACGTGAGAGACACGCGGATCTTGCCAAGGTGGTATTTCGTCACCTTGCCGTTGCCCTTCTCGGCGCGCAGGTCGAACCAGCCGCTCACGGTGCCCTTGCCAACGAGTGCTTCTGTCGGCACGCTCGTCATGCCAATCCACTGCACGCCCACCGTGTCCTTGTCCTGCACGCGGAATTTCACGTCCGGCACGTCGTGGCACACATCGATCAGGAACTCCTCCTCCCATACGGGGTCGAGGTTGTTGTTAACCGTCGCCGTCTTGGCCACGCGATCGGGACCCAAGTACACATTGGCATACGGGTCCGACACGTCTCCGCAGCACGAACCGCACGCCTTGCCGAAACACCAAGCCAAAGGATTCACGCCGCAACTGACCAAGGAGTAACACATCCAATACATTACAGACAGCAGGGTGAAGCTTAGGTGCGATTGCAATGACCGAAGAACTGGAACCTGCCACCAGCTAGCAGACAGCGCACTACTATGTATGGACAGCTAATGCACGAAGGGGAGGAGTTTGTATACGACAAGTTGTATCAAACACACTCCAGCTAGATTGCATACACACGCATGTTGTTGAGGAGTGAGCCATGAAGATGGCGACCAAAGACGATTCGCTTAGATTGCACTGTCGGACTTAACGCTGATGTACTGCGCATGGGTAGGTTGGAGAATGCACGCTACACCAGCTCGAGCTCTGAGGCACAACCAGGGGAGGGAGGGGAGTGACTTCTCTGCCGGCTTGTCATCGTCTCTGCCGGATTGAACTCTGTATGCTACTTAGAGAGTGACCACTGCCGCTTTTGGAAAGGCGGGTTATTATTTATCCAAACGAGTTGGGCGTGCTCTTATGACGAACGTGAGTGGCGTAGCCACGAAGAGTAACATGGCCGGAGTCACTCTTGTGTGAGTAACTGAGAAAGAGCGCATTTTGTCCGTTCCGCGGTGGCGCCGTCGAGAGCATGCCTGTTGCTGCTGCTTGTGCGTGCAAACGGACGGCGGCGTACCTTCCTAGCGAGTCTGTGTTGAGTAGGTCTTTTGCCTCGTGCACGACAATGTCGAGCCTCCCATGCATGAACACCATGGCTCCGCTGCCGCCGCGGCACCCCGCCGCCGCCTCGGGCTGCTCGTCCTCGCCTCCCGCCCCCGCTGGCATCCCCTGGTGTAGACCGCCTGGACGTACGCACCTCTCAGTAACGGGAACGAATATGTTCTGTCATGTATAAAGGTATTGACTTTCGGTGTGGAGAGATCTGTGCCTGGGGTGTCGGCAGGCCCACCGCTCCGCCAAAGGCGACGAGCACACAAACCCTAAACACCTCGGCCCAATGATGAGTGAAGGCAAAGCCGGGGGACCGCATCCCATGCATTGGTTGCGCGACTTCCAGCGTTTCGCTCCATGAGCGGCGAATTCCCGGCAATGCGGCGAGCGAAGGCTCCGCAGCGGCGACCAGCGTCTGTGTGTGCGCGTCCGGGACGGCTTCTCTTCTACTCCCTCTCTGTTTTGCAAAGGGTGCTAGGACGGCTTCACAGGCCTAGCAGCAGCAGCAGCAGCAGCAGCAGCAGCAGCTTGGGAAGCATAGTGCTGAGACAGGCAATGCTCCATGTTGTCCAGCCAGCTGCTTGATGCTGCTGTGGCGCCCAATGCAACCTTCGCTGACACACGCAATCCTCAGTCGCCTGCGAGTTGGACATCAGGCAGACGGATGTGAGGTCCACAGCTGCGGCGTGCGAGGGTGAGTGGTTGAGGTTGGCGCCTGATGGCCTGGGGGGGTCGTTGGTGGACGTGGGAGGCACGACTGGCGCTGGCGTACAGCGGACTCCTACTGTTGCTGGGAGCAGGCATCAACATTGTCGGACCGACCATCAGCGCGCTTTCACAACAGGTCGGAAACGGCAACACGTCATGCTGTATGCCCATCAACAATAGCAGATTGAAAAAAACAGAATCCGTCGCCTCACAATCATCAGCAACACATGCAAACAACACAGGTTTTGGGCTGCAGGGCTTGCTCATAGGTGCATGTGCAGGAATGTGAGAGCCTATCGCAATGTACAGTCTGATATTGCTATCAAGTCAAGTAGATGGTAGGAAGACATGCCTCGCAGGTCATACCTAGCATGCTTAACATGGTTGACATACAACACAATAGCAGCGCCACGCCTGCGTGTTGGATGAGGCATGTGGTGTCAGCATTAGACTGTTCTCTCACATGTATGCTGCACCACAGCATTGCTTGCGACATGCACACACTCGAGTCGTTTGCTTTAAGACCACCTTGGTAATGGATGAACTGTGCTTTTGTAGTGTAGTCATGGCAAGACATCGAGGAAAAACGTTGCATATGCATTGCTGGAGGTTCGTTGCACGCTTAGTCTCGCCACATACTCTGTTGCTTGCATAGCGGTCAGTGCTGCTATCAGGTGCACTTGCATGTTTTCTGGCAAATAACCAGGCTGAGACTGGGCAGGCCTCTCCGCATTGTCATGCTGCAGCTTGTCGCCATGCTATGAGCGTAGAGATGGCACATGCTTGTCACATAGAAGACAGCACAGTATCGGTGTGCGTGCGTGTCATAGCTTCCAATAACAATGACGTCATGGTGCCCCACTGGCCTGCAGGTGCACCACGATGAGGAGGACCTCGGCATCATCTTCGTGACCAATGGCCTTGTCAGCGGCCTCACAGCACCGCTCGGCGGGTGAGAAGCAAGATTGCGCGTCGTTCATGTGCTCTAAGTTTGGACAAAATCTGAAGTTGCATGCTAGGTACCTCGTAGACCATGTGGCCGGCCACCCGCTGCTCGCTGGCGCAGTATGCATCCTCACCATCACGTTCGCGATCATCCCGTTGTGCACGACCCTTGTCGTGCTCACAATGGTGTACACGCTCTCAGGCAAGCTGCCACATGCACGTGTGCTTGTACATGCGCATGGGTGTGTGCGTGTGCTTGCATGCGCGCGCGTCGGTGTGACACCATGCAACGGTGCTCATGGCAGGCATTGCATTCACGGTGATCAACATAGCGTGCACGACATTTGTGACGTGGGTGTTTCACGAGAAGAGCGGCCCCTGGCTCAACTTGACGCACGCGTCCTACGGTGTCGGCTCCATCCTTGCACCAATCTGCGTCGCAGGTGCAGTCCGCATAGCAACTGGAAAAGAGGCATCAGATAGAAGCTGTCTGCCTTACTGCTATGGCTTTGCTGTACCTTGCGAGGCAGGCAACCGCGCTGTGTTTGGGCATGCGCTGTTTGCGTACCCCACTGTAGCGGTGCTTGCGGGGACGGCCGCGGCGTTGATGGCTCGCTTGCGAAGCCCCAAGCGGCCGCTGGACGACGACGGTGACGGCGAGGATGATGACGGTGGCGAGGTGAGGGGTGGCGGGGACGCCAGCAGCACCGAGCTGTTGGCTGAGCTGGAGGAACTCAACGGCAGCCCCCACAAGCAGCAGAGGCCTAGAAAGCTGCTGTGGTCCATCATTCTGCTGAGCCTGCCTCTTTATGCATTGACCGGTAGGCATGTGTGTGCTCTCATGCTAAGCATCAACCAGCATGGATGCTTAAAATGTGTGAGAGTGTCCATTCGGAGCAGCCGCCGACTTTGTCTTTGGGACGCTTTTGTGCCAGGGTGCACACAACCACCGACCCGCCTCATGCTTGCGCGCAGTGGGTTGTGACGTCGGTTACGGAGCGTGGCTCGCGACGTATGCGAGCGAGATCAACCGGCCGAACGCGGATCTGCTTACGAGTGCCTATTGGCTCTCCTTCACTGCTGCACGCCTCCTTGCGGTACGCGCAGCGCATGCAACTGTGGCATTCTATTGCGTGGAGTTCCTTGCAAACAAACACACGATCTTGGGAATGCTCAGTGTCAGAACTTACAAGAGCTAATCGTTGGCTATTGCAAATGGCAATGTTGCAGGTGCCAGTGGCTGTGTACGTCGGGCCCGGAAAGATCTTGCTGGGATCTCTTCCGTTGGCCATAGCCAGCCAGGTCCTGTTGCTGTACTTCCCGTCATCGGAGGCGTGCTTGTGGGTGGCGAGTGTCTGCTTTGGAGCGGGCCTGTCGACGGGCGTGGCCAACTCCGTGGCCCTGCTCAGGCAGCACAGCATGATATTCGGGTCAACCGTGGGCGTGCTCGTATTTGCGAGCAGCATTGGACGCATGCTCGTGCCCAGCACCGTCGCGCTGATAGCCACCCACACGCACCTGCGCATGCGCGCGCTGCCTCTCACCATGCTCGCCGCCTGTACGGCTCAGGTACTTCTCGTTGCTGCCATGCTGCTGTTGGCTCGTCGTCTATCCCGCGCTGAAGTGGACGAGTTCGAACCGGCATCGCAGCCATCTCAACCAGAGCCCTGTTGGCGGCGGGTGGGGCAGCGCAGCACTCAATCACCCGGCCTCAAAGACAACAAGACCGGCTGTGATGAGGATGCAGCCGCGCCTGAGACAGCGTCCCTGCTGCAGTCTTCTGGTGTTGGGTCGCCCAGCTCCAGAACAGGCAGACGTGTAGAACTCTAGGATGAAACCTGACAAGTGTGTGGCATGGCACCATTGACATTCCAATAACCCAAAGTGTACTCGGATGCAATGGCATGCGCACGTCAATAGCCAACATGTGTATAACAATCGAAGATGGTGTTGCATGTGTTCACGTAATGGCACCTCGCTGACTTCGATACTCTTGTGCTGTAGGTCATGGGTTTCACAAAGTTTTCATCATTGCTGACGGTGTGTACTGAAAATTGAAGATGCCGCTGCGTGCAAGTCATAGCGCATGTGTTGATTGGTACGGCATACAAGCAAGACAGCGTGATCCGATATTGCCAATCGATTTAACACTCCTCCCGTCAAACAACCCTATTGCAGCCCCCCGGACCCTTTGATGATATCATTCATGAATCCGTCAATTGTGTACAAGATGTTACTAACATGTTTATGCCACTATGGCAAGGTTATTGTTACAATTCGTATCATAACAACATAACAACATGCCAAACGCGAAGTTTCATGCCTAATAGTTCTCTGATAATTCTCAACTCGAAGGATACCAAAGAAACAAGTTACTTGTTATGATAGGTGTTGATACATCGGCCTCTGCTTATTCATATGATGTTATGACAAGGGTCCGGCCACTTAAGCCATAAAAGACCATGGTGGGATTTATATCTACCTCCAATTTTACGTATAACGCCCAACTCCATGGCTGCCGTAAAATACGAAGTGTTCATAATGCATTTGGGCGCTGAGCGCATATACGGGGCTATTGTCACCATCTGAAAATAAGCATGCTCTTCCGAACCGAGTACTTCGTAAAGTGGATGGGTTATGGTGAAGAGCATACCTCTATGAGCCAATCTCAAACTTGGAAAACTGTACCGCTAAGTTGGATAAGTTTAAAGAGTGAGCCTAGATCCACATGGGTGCCAATTGAAGGAGCTTATGCTCTTGAGGTTGTGCTCAGTTGCAAGTTGTTGCACAAACCGCAACTCGCAACATGTGCAACACTCTTCTGTAATATAAGAACATGCGCGCACTGGTTTCTTAATATCAGAGTTGATTGTCACTCCCGTGACTTGCACTTGATTTACGTGTAACGGTTTAAAAGGGCTGGTCACCCTTATTGGCAATCCTTGTGCGAAACTTGTATTTAATCAATTTGCAACACAAAAGGTGCAATTCAAGTGGGGAGAACTGCCACGTCCAAAGGATTGGCTAATGTCACTCTCAGTACCTTGCTTATGTAGTTAGTGAGAACGACTAAGTGAGCATTCTGTATAGTCATGGTGTGTGTAATGATTGGCATACGTGCTCATGAAGTGAATTCTTATGCACTTGTATAAGGACCCAGCAGCTACATAAAGCACTGTCTACCGGTAAGTACAGGACTGGTCAGTGTTGTCGTGCCTGCCATGGTCGAGAGTCACGCTGTCTTGCGCACACTGCAGACGAGCGCTCATGCCGTGGGCATGCTGGTGCTGCACGCATCATTAGAGCAACACAAACAAAGACAACCCCCCAGACGTAGGCATAGGCTCGGGGATGAACCTATGTGAGGATCAGGCAGTAGTAGAGCTGGTGACGCTCTCCTCCTTACTGTATCTACTGTGCTGTAGTACACACAGTCAACAAGCCACTACGATAGGTAGTGCTGTATACATAATTTTTGCATGAGTGGATGGTGTACTACACAATCAGGTGAGGTGATTGAACAAGCAACTCAGAGATGCTATGTCCTGACTGATGCAGCAAACACACCACCGCCAAGCTCATAGCAACGACAAGCATAGCGCACAAGAGCATGTTGACTAGAGATGCTGCATGCAACCATGCACAACAAGCATACACAGCACAGTGGTAAGAGCAGAGCTACACCGCCAACGTAGTGACCAGAGAAGTGAACTAACTCAATAATCCGCGGCCTGTCGGCTCTAGGCCCTCAGTCTGGGTCCTACCAAAGACCAGACTGTACTAGTCCTAACTGCCTGCAGCCTATACATGCAGCTGCAGTCTATGAGTAGTTTATCGAGTACTAGCTTAATAAGTTACAACAGGGCTACTTAAGCTAATTGGACAATAGCACATAAGTGTCATACGCTATACATGTAGAGAACACTGCAAATCATGCTATGTTCTCCACACTCCCACGCAGGCAGCTTGGCCAGCTCTGAATCTTCTGAACTTCGTCTTCTGTGTCTTCATCTTCATTGTCCGGATGCCCAGTCCTTCACAGCATGCTCTGAAATCTTCACAGGCAGTGCCTTCGTCATGAAGTCAGCCAGCATCTCCTCAGTGCTACAGTAAACAAACTCAACCTCATCCCTCGCCACTCTGTCTCTCACAAAGTGATGGTGCACATCAATGTGCTTGCTCATGGCCGAGAGAATGGGATTCTTCAGTAGCTTCACTGCTCCTTGGTTGTCACAGGACATCTCCACGCTTCCACATGGATGACTAAGGTCTCTTAGCAGCTCTTTAAGCCACAATGCCTCCTTTGCCGCTGCTGTAAAGGCCATGTACTCTGCTTCGGTAGTGGAAGCTGCCACTGTTGGTTGCAGCTTGCTGTTCCAGCTAACCACTCCACCATTTTGCTTAAAGACATATCCAGTGGTTGACCTTCTGGTACTTAGGTCACCAGCATAATCGGCATCACAGTAGCCTTGCAACTCCTGATTGCCCCGCCCATATTGGATGCCAATTGTTGCTGTCCATGACAAGTAGCGTAGTATTCCTTTTGCTGCCAACCAATGCTGCATTGTTGGAGCAGACATGTACCTTGCCAATTGTCCTACAGCATGTGCAATGTCAGGCCGAGACGCAATGAACAGGTAGAGAAGGCTCCCCACAAGCTCGCAGTAGGGATACTTTGCCTTGTCTAGCTCTTCATCACTGTCCAGTGCTCTCACCAACTGAACTCCCACACTCAGTGGCACCTCTCTGACATCCGCGTTGTCGAGCCCAAACTTTGTCACCAGCTACTTCACCACTTGCTCTTGCGAAATGGTGATGGTTCCAGCAGCTCTGTTTCTGGTGACAACCATATTGAGAAAGTATGTTGTCTCGCTTAAGTCTAAACACTCGAATACAGCCTGCAGCTGAGTCTTTACTCGCTGCACTCCAGACATTATAAACGCTGCAATGAAAATGTCGTCTATGTACACCAACAGCCATACTTGCTTGCTCCTGTGGTAGAACAAGCTTGGATCTGCCAAACTTGCAGTAAACCCCTTTTGAAGCTCCTTGCACAGTCTTGCATGCCACACCCGTGGTGCTTGCTTCAAGCCATACGATGCTTTAACCAATCTGCATGCTGTACCAGGTGGCCACTCCTGTTACCCTTTTTGTTGCTGGATGTAGATTCTCTCCTACAGCTCCCCATACGGCAATGCTGTCTCGACATCCAAGTGATGGAACTCCAGACTGTCTGCTGACACAATTGCCACCATAGCTTTGAAGGTTGCCAACTTCCCCGCAGGTGCAAACACCTCATCGAAGTCCACTCCTTCTTGCTGAAAAAAAACCTTTGGCAACCAATCTAGCTTTGTACCTCTCAATGTTGCCATTACCGTCCCTCTTCACCTTAAACACCCACTTGACAGGAATAGGCTTGACCCCTGCAGGTGGAACCTTAAGTTGCCATGTTGCATTGGCCTGCAGCAAGGCTATCTCTTCATCTTGTTGCCTGACGCCAAATGTCTGCATCACTCCTCATGAGTGCTTTGTCATATGTCGCTGACTTCACACTTTGTGAATCTGAGCCTGCCATATAGTCAAACTCCTTGTGGAAATGAACAAGACCCTTCATGTCGCGCCCAGGATAATGCCCCCTGCCATGTTGTTGGTTTTGCTACTAATGATGACTCCTCTCATCTCTGCGCGCAGCGCTGCTCACTTTTTTAGGGCTGAGCTCTCTTGCCGGATCATAACCACTGTCCATTAGATATGGAACACTTGTTGCTGTACTTAACTCAGGCTGTTGTTGATCATCATCAGTGCCTTTATCTTCTAATGAATCGCTGTCACGAATCTCCTGCAATTGCTGTGCTCCCACGGCTTTCATGGAATACAACTTCTCTGTTGATCACAATCTTCTGAGTATCCTCGAGCAGCACCCTATAAGCCTTGGAGTCAGGCTCATAGCCAAAGAAGACACCTTTCTTGCTGACCGGGTTCAGCTTCTTCCTTTGCTGCTTGGGTGTTAATACATATGCAGTGCAGCCAAACCCTCGCATGTTGCTAACGATTGGAGCCTTCACGAAAAACAGCTCCCACAGAGTTTTTACTTGAGCACGCACTGGCAATCTATTCCTGATGTAGTTGGCTGACAAGACCGCTTCTGCCCACGAGCAATACTCCAACTTTGCATCACTCAGCATAGCACGAACTCTCTCCATCAAAGTTGGACTCAGCTCTCTGCTGCACTTATCTGCTGCAAAGTTGTACGGGGCTATTGTCTGATGCACAATGCCTTGTGAAGACCAGAATGCAGACAGCTCCTTGTCAGGTACTCCCTTCGTCTGTCACTGCTGACTGTCTTCACAAATTTGCCAGACACATTCTTCAACCACAGTACCACCTCTTTCACCACAGCTGGGACATCTGACTTGAGCTTCACATAACGCACCAATGACAGCGTGGAGAAGTCATCAAGGAAGGTGACATTGTAAGATGCTGACCCCTTCAATGGCTCTGGTAACGGACCACACACATCTGTGTGCACCAAATGTCCTACGTGCTCACTGACGCCCTCAGACTTGTGGAAAGGTTGCCTACGCATCTTGGACAGCACACATGGCTTGCACAACACGCCTCTAGATCATGTAATCAGCGCCTTGCTCACATCGATGCCTCTGACCAGATCTTCAGCCACCAAAACGATGAAGGTTGTCATACCCAAGGTGTTCAAACCGTCAATGCCAAAGTTTAGATGACTCAGGAACTGTCGCCACTAGCGCCTTGTCAGTCTCAGCTTCTTCTATCAGGTAGAGCCCGTCCTGCTGTTCCCTCGCGATGAGACACACCTTGCCATCAACACGCAGACAAACTCCTGCTCCTTTTCCTGACAGATTGGCTCCAGCCTTCAACGCAGCCTTCAAGGAGAAGAGGCTAGCCTGTGCACACCTTCTTGTGGGAGATGAAGAACCTTCTTTAGCTCCACCCTGTACACACCTTCTCCCACCTTGCATTGAAGCACTGCCTGGCCTGTACCTGCTACCTCAAGGCTCCCACCCAACACCTCCACAGTGCAGGGACTTGTCTGAGCCTTGTAGTTCTATAGCAGCTCAGCATCAGGAGTAAGATGCTGCGAACAACTAAAATTAAACACCCACACAGACATCTATCTTTCTGTGGATGCTGTGAAGGCAACTGCTCCACCCACTCCTCTCTGTCCACCCTGTGAATTGCCCTTTGCTGATCTCAGCTGCTGACAATTACTCTTCTTGTGCCCAACTTTGTCGCAATGGAAGCACTTCCCTTTGAAAGGCTTCTTCAGCTTCTTCTACATGAGTTTGACGGCAGGACCCAACACTAGGAACGTGGATTGCAGCTTGCCACAGATGCGGGCTAGCAACTTCACCGGCACATGTCGCGTATCTCGAAAGGCGCGCTGCAAGTCTCTGAGCAAACCATCCCGCTTCTTGCCAGGGACACAAATGGTGCCAGCGTGTGTATCCCACAGAAAGCCGAGGAAGATGATGACTCTGCTAAGCACAGTCTGTGCCTTGGTGTTGATTACTAACCCGCACCACGCTGCGTCTGCTTGCACCACAGCCAGGGTGGAAGCATGTGCTGCCCGTGAACGAGCAGCAAAGAGGAAGTCATCAATGTAGGGCAATACACGGATGCCTAGCACACGCCAGCGCCTCACCAACTGCTTCATCACTTTGGTGACTACAAAGCACGCCGTGCTCAACCCAAATGGCAGCGAGCAAAAGTTGTACACTTTGCCCGCAAATGAGAACCCCAGATAGCCCCAAAAGGCGGGGTGAATGTCCACATGGTGGTATCCAGACTTCAAGTCCGTGGAGAACAACCAGTCCTCGGGTTGCAGCAAGTCTGGGATGCTGCGCACATCTTCATACTTGAACGGCGTGTTCACCAAGTAGGAGTTGACATAGCGCAACTCCATGATGAGGCGTAGCTTGCGCCCATCATCCACCACATTGAGTGGGCTCACCACGAGGGGGGGCGTGACACACTCTTGTGCAGCCCCACTATGAACCAAGTTGGCAATGGCCGCTGCAGTGAAGTCCGCAAACTCGTGTACCCCCTTATGGTTGGTGAACGCCCATTCTGGCGGTGGGTCTTGAGCCCACGGTAGTTTGTAGCCATACTCCACCCAAGACAAGACCATAGTAGACTCGCAGAACGCGCGCCATGCAGGAAGAGCATTACGCAATCGATGACGCATGTAAGGTCCCTCAACGGTGAGGTTTGCAGGCACACGCGCAAACTTATGATGCTTCATCCAGTCGTGCACAAGTTCCTCCTCCGTGCTAGTGTACGCCCCTGTAGACAACTGGTGTTACTATGGATGCACTCCTAGCATACCCGCGTGTGCACATTGCAACACCTAAACCGCCACAACTATTGCATATAGTGTCCAAATGCCATGAGGACGGGCTCATTGCAAAGCTCTAGTGCTCATAAAGGCAACCACCGAGTAGCATTGATGTTCAATGGCGTTCAAGGGCCCAAAGCCCTTAGCATCACCAATTAGCCATAATCGGCGCAAACAAAGTCAGAAACCGATTCTGATTTAATCAATCTAAGCCTCTCCGCCTCATTGTGGTGATCCCAGAGTGTCTCCCATTTAAGGGTGTTCTGAGACCACAAAACAAAGTTACAAGCAAAATGGTGATTTCGCCAAGTTTAAACCACCAAACTTCCACTTTCATTCATCACGCTCGCAGTTTCATTCACTAATATAGCAGTCGCAAACACAAAAAGGTGCCCCACCGGGCTACCGCATCAACGAGTGCAAGTGTACAGCTACGGGGCTGTCACATCAGCTACAAAGCTGTTCTATCGGCCCCCACGGTCAGTGGAGGCCTTACGGCAATAGGCACGCAGGTGCCCAGGCTCCCCACAGTTGTAACAGGTGCGGGTGTCACGCTGGCCCCGTGTAGAAGCGGCCTGGGATTGCATGGGAGCGGTCCTGTAGCTGGTGTTCCCCGCACCAGATGCGTAGGACCCAGAGTAGCGAGGGGGGTACTGGCCCCGCCCCTTGTTAGGAGTGTAGGCAGGCTTTGCCTTGTGCTTGGGCTGCGCCGCAGCCGCCTCCTTGATTGCCTTCTTAAGGCGCTTCGCCTCGGCGTCATCCGCGGCCAGAGGATGTCCCTCGAGCTCCTCCACCACTTTTCAGTTGTGTTTGTTGGCTACTTCTAAGTAGTGAAACTGTTTGAATACCTCCTCAAATGCTGCGCACAAAGCACATGTAAGCAACACGAGTTGCATCAGCACACTGGCTCAAAGCCATAGGGTCCAGCGCCAAGCGCACCCACATCCCACCCTCAACTTTACCTACCACATGCCCTGCGGATGCGGATGCATATGATGTGCCCTGTTGTGCTTGTTACCTTGCTGTGAGGTAGTCATAATGTGAATACAGGGGTGAGCATGCAAAGGTGTTAAGTGCGGGCCCTCCCCCCCCGCCGGATATGGGGGGAGGAGGGATGCGGAACAAATGCATCTCGTGCATCTATGTTGACCAGGGGAAGCGCCTTTATAAGGCCCATAGCGCACGCATGTGCAAGTGGGCCTGGACCAAGTCCACACCCACATGATGATGTTTGTATGGACGCTCGTGCACATGACGCTACGAAGAATGAGCCCACCTTTCATGTTCTCCCGGCGACCACGAGCGAAGTGAAGATCGTTGAGAAAATGAGCGGGCACACGGTCGAAGGAGCTCGCCGCCGCGCCAATGTGAGCCGCCACATCCACATGTTGCCGAGCCCGCTTCTTCAAGTTCTCCTTCCAAGGGGTCGCGGGCTCGGTGTAGCGGTTGCACAACGCCGCCACCCGAGCATTAGGAGTGTTGGAGTCGCTCTCGCGGCGAAGGATGCTCACAAGTAGTGGATGGTTGGGCTCGTCCATGGGCTCATCAAGAGGGATGGCGGGCGCTTTTCCACGCTTGAGGCGGATGTTTTTCGCTTCCAACTCCTCCAACCTCTTCACCATGGCCTCCGTGGGTGTGGTGGAGGCGTTGGAAACCGGGCTTGCCGCCCTCTTTCTACGCTTGTAAGTGACCGCGAGTCGTCGTCGTCATGATTATCCTCATCATCACCATCACCATGACCATCACCATCACCATCACCATCACCATCACCATCACCATCCTTGTTCACCTCCTCCCCATCCACCACGGGGGGGTGCTTTCTTTTCTCCTCACTCTCCGTTCGCCTCTCCTCCTCCTCACTCAAGGTCTGGCGACGCGGACTTCTCGCCTTTGCCAAGCGGTTGGAGGCCATGAGAGCCGCCGCCGCCGAGGCTTCCACGTCCTCGCATTGCCCTTGGGCGCTTGCTTGCGCCCGCGTCAACCTCTTGTCCATGGTGAAGGTCCCCCTTCCCCCTCACCACACTCGCCACCCTCGCCAAGGATGGCGCCGCCGTGCTAGGGTTTCAAGCGACTAGATAAGGAGCTTGTGGCTCACACTCACGCCTAGTGAGTGCTTGTGCCCCCTAGTGCCCGATGCACTAGGGGCACAAGAGTCTCATAACTCATTAATGAGTTCTTGAGTTCATGGGCGCGCATTTCATGCGCTTCATGAACTCATATACCACCGAGGAAAAGGAGCCAAGCACCTACCATAAGACCATTACAGCTTCTAATGATGAGTTCTTGCGTAAGGCCATAAATGAGGAGATTGCTTCGCTACACGCTAACAAGACTTGGGTACTTGATCAGGTTCCACAAGGCGTCAAGCTTATGCCTGTCGAGTGGGTGTACAAGGTCAAGTGTGATGGCAAGGGCAAGATTGAGCGCCATACAGCGCGACTTGTGGCAAAGTGCTTCCTACAAGAGGAGGGCATTGACTACAAGGAGGTGTTTGCGTCTGCTGGTAAGCACACAACCTTCAAGGCACTGCTTGCAAAGGTTGCTATAAAGGACTTGGAGCTGCACCACCTGAATGTGAAGACTGCTTTTCTCTATAATGAGTTGGATGAGCGGATCTACGTGCAGCAGCCTCAAGGTTAAGAGGAGGGAGGCTCACACAAGGCTTGTTTGCTACACAACGCTCGTTATGGGCTTATGCAAGCGCTGAGAGTCTTGCACATACGGCTCAGCAAGGAGCTAGAAAAGATGCGCGATCAGCAATTATTATTAAACCCTGGGCTCTTCATTGGTGAAGGCGGCCAAGTGTGGTTGCTGATGTACGTGGACGACATCATCTTGGCATCACATGACACTGCACCAATATCACATACTAAGGTGACACTGCAATCTGCTTTTAAGACTCGGGATCTTGGCAATGCATGCCTGTTCCTCGGCATTGTCATCATTCGAGAGAGAGTTGCAAGGACGATTAAGATCACTCAAATGCCGATGGTCCTAGATGTACTCTAGAAGGTCAAGTTGCAAAGCGCCAAGGGCAAGGCAACACCACTGAGCGTGGGAGTACATGTACTCACAAGACACTACCGCAGTGCTTGATAAGGCTATATATCCATATGGTGAGCTGATAGGAGCCTCATGTGCATATCCATCAGCACGAGGCCTGACGTCGCACAAGCTGTGGGAGCCTTGGCAAGACACATATAAGCACCAACCATGGATCACTGCAAGGCGGCAAAAGGAGTTCTTCGCTACCTTAGTAGCACCCCGGACATGGGCATTACTTTTGGAAGGACAAAGGACATCACAATACACGGTTACTGTGATGCGGACTATGCGGGGGACCTCGACACGAGGAGGTCTACCACATGATACACTTTTCTAATGGGAGGAGGCGCCCTCAATTAAAACAGCCGACTACAACCAATGATTACTGCATCAACCACTGAGGCCCAATACATGGCGGCTTCATCTGCGGTGAAGGAAGCGTTATGGCTTCGCAAGTTGGTCACTGACTTGGGACATGCAACGAGCCGTGTCACAATTATGCGTGATAACCAGGAAATGCTCAAGTTAAGCATGCACCCCATTACATCAGCCAGGTCGAAGCATATCGACATCATGCACCACCTGGTGAGAGAGAGAGTTGCTTGAGGCAAGGTAGGGTTTAGGGATGGCAGCACGGAGGATATGCTCGCAAACTGCATAAACCAAACCACTACCACCAACCAAGTAAACTGGTTGCTTGCGCTCGGAGTGTTACAGATACTCTGCTCGCATGGGAGTGTTAAAGGTACTTTGGTAGGCGCCTTAGCTAAACTTATACAATCATCTTCACTTTAGGAGTTACGGTCAGTTGCCGTTATGGGAGTTACAGTCCACCCTAGTCAATGTTGACTTTGACTTTGACTATGACCTTTAACTTGGACTAGTGTTGACTAGTGTTGACATTAACTAGCATTGACTGATGTTGACTAGCACGCGCTAGTGTACCATATAAGATACTGTATGTTGTGCACTACAGTAAGATCCACTGTGCTCTGTTGACAGCGCCACACATGTGCTTCTCATTGGTGCTATTGTGCAATCGCAATATAGTGCACATAGCTGCTGCCGGGGGTGATGTGCGCCCTGTGATGCACATCAAAAAGTTGTTGTTTGGGCTACAAGCAAGCCGAGCCTGGCAAGTTGCTGCGCTCCATTAAGCGGGTGGGGGGAACGTGATCATACGCGACAGCGCTGTACCATGTGTACCATACTTGCGGTTGGGAAAAGGCAGCCATTGAGGCGACGGGGGAGGACCCCACACGTTTTGGCACACACTCTGCCCATTCGGGTGCTGCAACCCAGGCGGTACAGGCTGGTGTGCCCCAGCACGTGTGGCAAAAGTTTGAACATTGGAAGTCTTCCACTGCGGCTGAGGGCTATGTGCGTGTGGCATTGCCTGACTTGCACACACTTATGAGAAGCCTCGGCTTAAGTGGTACGCGCTCATAGTGTTTTAATCTATCTATCGACCCATAGCGACCCCCCAGGATGAGCCGTGTCGCATATATCTTGTGTGTGAATAATATGAGTTCATGAAGCGCATAAAATGCGCGCTCATAAACTCAAGAACTCGTTAATAAGTTATGAGACTCTTGTGCCCGTAGTGCCTTGGGCACTTGGGGGCACAAGCACTCACTAGAGTGAGTTGTAAATCACAAGCTGCTTATCTAGTCGCTTGAAACCCTAGCACGACGGCGCCACCCTTGGTGTGGGTGGCGGGTATGGTTTACTTTGCAGGTGTAAAGGCTTCGCAGGCTTCGACCTCTGCATCGGCAGCCATAGTGCCAGGTTGGCAATTGCAGAAGCGCGTGACTTTCGCACCTGTCGTGAACATGCAATAGTTCTCAGCAGCTGTAGCCTAGTACCCTAGTGCAGATGTTGTGTATAGGTCAGCCTATATCTGTACACTTGCACATTTGTTTTGTTATGCACTTGGGTGCTGGGCGTAGCCGCCGTACTATCGACCCCTATAGCGACCCCCCAGCATGAATTGTGTGTCGCAAATAACTCATGTGTGAGTTGTGCACAATGTCATATTGACGCCAATATGTCACATTATTTTCTCACTTACCTGCCGGTGAGGATTAGACACTTATGCACCAGCAGTTCAACTTACAGCACACCTTGCAATAAGCAACACCCCATACAAAAGTTGATGGGGAGAGCGCCCTTCAACCGCTTCAACCAGGCACCCAACACACAAGCAGCTTCGCAAGGATAGTAAGTGATTGCCACCACAAGGTGGTAGTCATGCCCTTGTACTCCTGCTGCTCTCTAACCTGGCAAAATAAAGACCAACAAGGTCTTGCTTCCTACGCGCTAAATTGACAGCACAGGCTGACTTTATATACACTCAGACACTTCAACACAAATAGCATGACTGCTGCCTGTGCGACAATGCGCATTGACATTGTCATGCCAAATACCCTCGCATGCCAGTCCTCTTTGAGCATGCCTATCCCACCCCAAGCCCGGGCTACCAGCATAAAGACCGCGCGCGCCCCAGTGTACTTTTAGCTACTTTGTACTCTTATAGCATGTAGCTAGGGCTACTCTATAGACCTCTCTGTAGGAACCGCGCGTAGCTGATCATTTAAGAATCAATTATTAGCTCGTGTGCTATATTAAGTCTTAGGGCATTTTCGCAATAACATACGGTCTTCATGTGACCATTGGCACTGCACAGTCATGATTTAACAGGTATAAGTAGGAAGTCATAGTACTAGACTCGCTGATGACACTGTGAGTGAGTACTCAGAGTAGAGACTCAAACTTTAAGAGCTTGTGAAGCGACTTGAATGGAAGCACGCCATCCTGGTTGCTAAGGACTGCCTTACCACGTGAGACACAGTGTATGCTCTTATGCGCTGTGCTTGTCGATTCTGCGAGCTTGGCGGTGATGTGTTTGCTGCATCAATCAGGACATAGCATGTCTAAGTTGTTCACTCACCTCATTTCAAAGTGTATTACATCATCCACTCATGCAAAGAACTGTGTATGCAGCACTACCTATCGCAGTGGCTTGTTCACTTACAATGTCATCCTCGTTGCTCAAGTGAGTGCATCGCATTCTGCTTTGAATTGTGCAATGTGTAGTTGGGGATACATCCATGTGCATTTGCTATCACTGTCATCATATAGTGCACACACAAGCACTAGTGTGGTGAGTGGTAGCAGCATCAAGACAATTGGTATAGCACAAGCACTCTACCCTGCATATGGACTAGCTGTATGAGCAGGCCCACCCCAGTCTTTTCAATAAAAATGGGTAATCTCAGCTGCTGAAGCCCAACCTTTAATTTCACCTACAAGCGAACCAGCGACGGGAGCAACAATCGCAGCAGCAGAGGCTCGCATTTGATTATCGGCTTCACTCCATTTCGGTTTACCCCTCAGCATCGAGCTTCCCTTCTATCATCCGACAGCGTCGACTACGGCATGGGGTCTTCCAGCTCAACCACATCCATGCGCTTTTTGAAACGTGCTGGCCCTATCTCGTTGAACAAATTCCTCATCAAGTTCCATTCAAAGATGTGACAGCAAGCTCTGAAGAACGAAGACTAGTCATATGAGATTTATTTTCACCTTGCTGCTCAGTATTTGGACCATGAAGCACACTTTGTTAATAAGTCTGTTGCTGAATTGCATCGAGTTACTGGCTATGCGAGCTCATCAGCACCATAGCATCTGCATCACTACACAATCCAGCTGCTGTCTTTCCACCTACTATTCTCGATGCAGTCACCGGCTTGTTTATAGCTGCAGCCATTAACAGGGCAAATGAGGAGGAGCCTGAGTTGGTGATTGTCAACCTAACCGCTGCAGAAATTGAGACTACAATAGTTGCACGACATGCCCGCATTTCAAACCGTTTTGCTACTATCCTTAAAGAACATTGAGCTCCAGCCATTGAGGTGGGCACACCTCTACCTCTAGCAACACCTGGCTCTTGTGCGGCAGGCAGCACTTTCACCCTCGGGTCAGTTGCACTGTGCGCATCAGCCATCACCGTAGGTGCTGCCATCTTTGACTCTCCACTCAAGGACCTATACGCTGCACTTCGTCGCACTTTCCCATCTCAGACCATCAGCAAAGTGGAGGAGCTGAAACGGTTTTAACGCAAGCCCAACGAGGACCCTCTACGCCTGTAACCCAGACTGGAACGGCTGTTGAAGGACATTAACTACAAGATCGTCCGTAATGAGGCTGCTGCAATGGTGTATATCAACGAGTTGGATGCCACATTGAGCGCGTCGTTGCGTCTGACCCTAAACTACAGCAAGCCCCTTGGCTACACGCTCAAAAAGGCTTTTAAACTGCACAAGCCATCTATAAGCGCTTGGTGCATGAGAAGGCAGTGTTGGACACCAATCGCAGTGCCTCACGGCTTGTAGCCAGCACAACTACTGAGCCTCCTCGCCGCGAGCGTGATCGGGACGCTCCACCAGCATGCAGCAAAGGGAAACGGCTCATACTGCTTTGCCTTTTTATAAGGTTTTAGGCTCATAACATGTGTGACAAATGGTGCCCACATCCCACCGGGGCAGAGCACGGGCCACCAAGTTTGTGTTGTCCACTCGGGCGCAATGAGGCACATGCGAGCTTTGCATTCGCGGGCATGGCAGCACAGTGCCCACACGGTGTGGTGGGGGATGGCACCAGCTGTTGCAACCACCCAAGTCAGAGTGCAAGGCATTGCCCGATGAGCCCAGACTTGGCAACACCGAGTTAAAGGCCACACACACAGTGTTGGCATCCGTGGTGAAATGGTCCACATCAAAGAGGCCCCGCTTGCGGACGAGTAAGCAAACCCAGGCTGTTTTTAGAGTCCTACCATTCCAATCTGGTGCCTTCAAGAGCGCGTCCGCCTCCTGATAAAGCTCGCGTGGTAACCACTCCACGTCCGAGCGGATGCAATGGAAAAAGATGCGATATGCCACTTGCAAGTGTTTGGCCTCACTGCCCCCTTTGCGCATAAAGTAGTACACATTGCGGGCATCGCCATGACACAGCGTCTCGATGCGTTGTACTTCAAGTCCACCACAGTCCATACTAAATAACTGGAGGCAAAGGCATGGTGATCAGCCCAGGGGAGGCTTTTAACATGCATGGAGACGAGGAGAACCAAGTTTAGCGCTTGCCAATGAGGTGGAGCTGACTCTGGGCCTGCACCAATAAAGGTGGGTGCCATACACATGCATGGAAGTTAGGCGAAGCACGGCGGACATGGTGAAAGAGGTAAAGGTGTGCGCAAGTGTTATGGCGTACGGATGCTCCAAACGAAGCACGCAATAGCCAACACCAAATGGCACCCCTCGTGATTGTTGCATCAACACCATGGAGCAAAATGGCGTAGAGCAGGAAAACGACTTCCCCCAATAGGTGAGGAGGCTACTGCTGGGGATCAGAAGGAGCCTTATGCACGGACGGATGCTGTGACATTACCATCAAAGAAGCAAGAGGAAATGGCTATGAACGCACCAATGGTGGTGAGTTATGCAAAAGAGGAGACAACAGAGTATTCTGGGCTTCGAGCACACATTTGCGATCACCATGG
The DNA here is from genome assembly GCA_009103225.1 of Chlorokybus atmophyticus. NCBI lineage: Eukaryota > Viridiplantae > Streptophyta > Chlorokybophyceae > Chlorokybales > Chlorokybaceae > Chlorokybus > Chlorokybus atmophyticus. The sequence goes on from RHPI01003009.1 coordinate 247,260, forward strand.
ACGATGGAGAAAGTATAAGCTCATGATTGATAACGGTGCCAACATCAACTTTATGAGTATTGATATTTCGCGGTGTTATGGTTGGCTATCGTCATTATGAGAAGGTGAAGTGAAGCGCTGTAACAGTCAAGGCCAAAATTCGTGATTTCAATGGCCAATTTAGGCCTACTTGTGAGATATCATGTCTTTCATGACTTGTGGCGGATATTGGCGAGTTGCCAGTCTGCCGCAGATATCGACCGGCCCACGGCCAGTCTGGAAGACGCCAGACAATGGAGGGCCAGTTGAAAAAGGGCTCAACCAAATTTTTGGAAGGGCCTGGCGCCAAGTAGTATACTTAAAACCACATGAGCAGCAAATGAGGAGATCTTTGGTGCGTCGAAAAGGTCTAGAAGTGTCCTACAAGATTCTGCAAGAATAGCTGAGCTTCTAATTCCGTCTAGCGCTATAATCGTCTAGACAGTAGTATGTGCTGGTAGTTGCAATACAACCTTTGGCTCCCTAGTTTCTTGTGTGCAAGCTTGGTGGTGGTTATCAGGGGTTGCTAGCGAGTGTCCACCAGTATGTGCTTGCTTGTGTGACAATCCAAGGCGCTACACATGTCGATGTGTAGCTTCGAGCGCATGCGCGTGCGTACGCGAGTGGCGGGGCGCACGTGCGATCTTGATACAAGAGGCAAGGTTTCGGTGTGAATACTGTGCCTTAATAAAAGGGTTGTTAATTGCACGAGCTCACAGGTGGCAAGGCACGAGCACCGTTACAACTGGTATCGGATCTATGGTTGCGGAGGTGCGAGTGTGGTAGCATTTCAAGGGATGAGGCTGCATACACTCTACTGTGAAGGAAAGGAGGTAAAGATGGAGGATGTCCGTGTTGAGAAGCTTAAAATGCAATGTTGGCACTGCGAGAAGAGCTTCATCACATTCAAGCGGCGGCACAAGCACAACGCGAGGCGTATGAGCGTGCCATGGCGCATGCACAAGTTCCCACGGCGTCAAGCTCGCGCGTGCATGTGAAGGTGCCAAAACCAAAGCCATCTAAGGGTTAACGTGATGGAGATGTTGTGGACGAGTGGCTCTTCTAAGTGTCATCATGGTTTAAGCTCACAGAGGTAACTGCACACTGCAATCCGAAGGTTGCCGCGACATTGCTTGAAGGTGCAGCACTTATGTGGTGGAGGCATCGATGTACGCGTGTTGCAAATGGGTTGGCGCTACCATTGACCACTATGGAAGAGTTGGCCATGGAGGTTAGGCTTTAGTTTGTTTCCGTGAGAGCGTGAAGGCCGCACGCGACAAACTTGCGGCCCTTGTGCAAGTGGGGTTGGTGATGGCGTACACGGCTGCGTTTCAACTATTGGTGATGTCCATACCCATCATGACCGAGGAGGAGCAGCTGAATAGGTATACAAGTGGTTTTAAATCTTTAGGGCGTAAAGAAGTGGTGCTACGGGACCCGAAAACACTCGTGGAGGCTATGCGCATCGCGGAGCGTCTCGACGCGTTGTACTTCAAGTCCACCACAAGAAGCACTGCCTGGAGGCAAAGGCATGGTGATCAGCCCTGGGGAGGCTTTTAATATGCATGGAGACGAGGAGAACCAAGTTTAGCGCTTGCCCATGGAGGTGGAGCTGACTCTGAGCTTGCGTGATGGGCGTAATGAATCTGCGCTTGTAGCATATATATGCTCTTAACGTTCAAGAGCATATTATGCTCTTAATCGCCAAGAGCATAAACCTACCAAGAGCCTACGATTTTTAAGGATATTAGTATCACTGGTGATTCTAAGCCCCCCTGATACATATATTTTCAAGATGTTTGGTCTTAATAGTCAACAAAAATAGGGGTGAATAGCCTAGAATACGGCGTCCCTGGCTCCTTCGTGTCGAGGTGAATATTCAGACCGCTTGGTCTGAAAGGTGTTGAAGCCTATTCAATGTAATCGTTGGTGAATATCCCTGTGGCAATTAGATTGCACACTAGTCCTATATGTGGGGCATTTATTCACTTGCAATGGAGCTGTACATGTTTTGATCCAACATTTTCTCCTGCTTGCCAGTCGAGGGGCCTGCCTCCTTAGACTTGTAGGGAGCCGAAATTGAGCGAACAGTCTTTGCTTTCTTTTGGGGGCTTGACACCTCAGTCTCTTGCCAGCAGCATACACATCAAATTGTGAGCCACAACGTAATGCTATGCCATTCGTTGTGAAGCAGAGTGGTGCGTACATCACCAGACACTTTGCGCTTCCCTTGCCCTCTGCCTTCCTTTTTAATGAGCTCCACGATCTTCGCGGCGTCCTGTGTTACATGTGGTGCGGTTTTTGTTGCAACAACTGTTGCAATAAACTGATATGCTTGTTGGATACTTGCTCCAGTTATTGTTGCATACCTTGAGAGCTGAGCTGATATCACGCACATCAGCATCCTGTTTGGCAGGTGTATGAACACAACAGTCATGAACGGTCATGATGACATGTACAGGAGAGTACAAGCATTGGCTGCTCGTGTAATGATGACAGACATCCAACCAATGAACCAGTAGCGGGTGACCTTGTGGGTTGTGGCGCAGTGCCTTCCTTGATACCTATCGCATGCACAAGGCACCGATCCTAACAGTGTATACACAGTACCTCTCGCAGCGGCCTGCGCCCGCAAAACATGGCTCACGCTGCGAGGTGACACTTCGGACGTCGCTGGCGTTGCTAGCGTGAGGTGAACGCGTGGGCGCCGTGCATGCACAGGGGACTATCATACACACCTCACACCCTGCATACATAAGGCACCATCAGACACAAAGTGTGTCGTTCTCAACATAGTCATTTACCAAACCGTAGCTCACCCTGTGAAGTGGCATTCTCGGCGTCGTTGGCAGAGTGGTGCAGCGAGGAGCTGTCTCTTGTCTTTGACTTGTCTTTGACCTGCAATTATGCACATGGCAAAGGCATTTAGTACATGCAAACATTGCACAGACAACTCAGTCACTGCATGGCACACACCTTGTTGTTTTTGTCCCTGGGCGCTCCCTTGCGCTTTCGTTAAAACCTCCCTGCTTCAGCGCGCTCTATCATCTCCTTGTAACGTTCCCTACTCTTCTGTCTCTGCCTTTCTTTGTGCTTGGCGTTGGTATACCTTTTTGTTGATAAGAAAGTCCTGCATTATCGTTTTTGCTTGCACCAGGCCCCGAGTGGTGACTGCCACCGAATGCAAAATCCTTCAAGCTTGAACGATGTTGCATGACAGCTGGTGACTCTCACATCCTTGCCAACCTTTTAAGACGGAACTCTGGATAAAGTAGATGCCAGCATGTCACTGCAAAAGCAAACTTAAGTGGTCCTACTTCGTCTGGGTCTTCCCCGATAGCAAACAACAGTACTTATAGCAAATCCGCCCTTGTCCGCCAGCTTTATGATATTGCGGCGATCAATGCTATAATGCTGGCCACGCCAATGAAGGACCTTTAGTGCCTGCACAGTGCTAGTACTCCATAGTAGAGCGCTGTTACAACAATATCAATAGTGTGAGTTGCTTGTGCAAACCTCAAAAATCGAGACAGACTCCGGCAACACATGCTGATATCGACAGTGGTTGCTTGCACATCATTGTAAGCTCACTTTCAAGGGCATCATTGCTGTGGTCTCAAGATTGCGGAGGTGAGCCGTCTCCTCAAATTTTTCCCACTCACGCTGGAGCTGCTCATCTGATGGTGCAACAGCATTTTTGCCCCGGATCTCATCGTCCAAGTTTTCCCAGCCTCCACTCAGGTCGCTAGCCCGCCCACCAGACGTCGTGCCTAACATGACTACTGCTCCATCTATGTATTGAGTAGGTCAAACTAGTAGGTCAAACTGCTTGTCAAGCTGTGCACAACCGCAACACTGTTCAACCAAAAACCTCAGTTAACGGCCTCAGTTGACTGCAGCTGCTTGGCCATGTGCATGTGCTTCACACATCAAGTAAACCGTACTTCACCTTGCCAAAGCACGTCGTTTAGCTCCTTGCCAGCTGAACATGACTTAGTCCAGCTGAACAGCAAGCTAGCAGGCATATGCCAGTGCATGTACAAACCTTGCCTGCATGTCTACAAGAAAGTTGTGCTTTATGGTCATGAGGAATTGAGTATCAAACCGATAGCAGCACAGTGAGACAAGTGTGCCACTAGTAGCCGCTCACTTACCGCCGCCGTCGCCGCCGCCAACACCATGAGCAACAAGCACTGCGTAGGGTATTGCCGTGCGTATGGAATCGGTTGTGCATTCGCTCAACACGTCAGCAAATATGCATATCGGACACTAGTAACGACTTAGCTGTCTCCAACCTACCATAATAAATGCCGCCTGTCACAAGCACAAAGATGACAATGAATAATGTTACATTTGTGTACTGTAGTGTACCGAATTGCTTATGTGATAATAAAGAATAAACAACTCGAACATCTGTTTAGGCGGAGCTACAACTAGTAGTTATAGCTTTGTGGTTGTCAACTACTACTGCCAGTGTGGCTCACGAATTCCACGCTGGTGTGGATGTTGCGAGCCCCACTGGTAGTAGTAGCAGCATCTCACCCACAACCATCACAACTGCAGACGCATTTACAAGAAGTGAAACCATGCAACCTGGACATCGGGGTCTTACGCACGAGGCTGCCCCAGCGTTTTGCGCCAACCAACTTATGTAAGGGCACAGAGAAGGACACCGAGGCCTTGCGCACGAGGCTGCGCCAGCACATACATATCCTGCAACCGGTGGTCAACAAAATGTCATTTGTATGACACCTTGCATGTGTTGCTGCGTGCTGACTAGACTACACGTTGTGCATGCACAAACATATCCTGCATTTTATGTACACCAACACATGTCGGCGAATGCAATCTGTGACGGACATCAGCAGACCATGTACACAGCCTAAGTTGTACTCCAACCATTGCATACTTTGATGCAGTGCTGCAGACTGATCGCACACATGCATCTACACATACTTACATGCAAGGGCATATATATACATGGGCCAAGGTCACTGCTCGCCAATGTCATTGGCCAAGGTCAATGCTGAACCTGGTACATAGCTCAGACAGCACCACTTTGACAGCCTGAACCTGCACAAAACTGTACACGCACTGCATGTGCACAGAGTCATTGGGCCTCGGGTAGCTGCATGGGCCAAGGTTCATCCACAATAGATATGAGCGGCCCTGCGCGCAGCACATCCCCCACAGCTGATCCCGATGCAAGGCTCCAGCCAACTGGAGCCTTATTGACGGTCTCGATGGTGAGACGTACAGCAGTATAGCCAATGACGCCAATGTCGAAGGACGTGAGCAGTGGCATGGGATCGGGCTCAGGGTCGGGCACAGGGTCACGCGGCGCCGCCGGGCTGGTGGCACTCTCATGCTGCGATACATTGCACGTCACTTGACTATTCACAACGGGTGGAATAGCCAAAGGGCCAGTGTTCTCGTAGCCATGTGTGAATACCGCACAGTCATCAAGCTTGCACTGCTTGTATCCGTCATCGATGCTAACCTTCCCCAACCAGCGCTGCACCTTCCCCGGGCCCACCCACCTGGAGAAGTTTGTTAGTCAATTCTAGCCTCATTTAAGGCAATGGTTGCGGCGTCTTTGAATGCGTCTTGGGACGCTTTGCCAGGCCTCCGCTCGCGCCCTGCATGTACATGCACGCAGGTTTGACTGAGTTCACGGGCTCGCAATCGAAGGAAACTTACACACCACAACAAGCAACGACACGAGCCCAAGCCCCCCCCC
>RHPI01003009.1:253807-281768 GCA_009103225.1 Chlorokybus atmophyticus
CCACACACACGCACATATGTGAAGGCAAGTAAGCAAACCATCTAAGCGATCGCACCCAAGCACAGGTGACCACCGCAAAACTACTGAAACTAAAACCCACACGCATAATGCAAGCATGCAACCTGGACACCGAGGCCTTACGCACGAGGCCGCCTCAGCGTTTTCCCCCAACTTGTGCAAGGGCGCAGGGAGGGTCACCGAGGCCTTACACACGAGGCTGCCCCAGCGTTTTCCCAAAACCAACTTGTGCAAGGGCGCAGTGAAGGTCACCGAGGCCTTACGCACGAGGCTGCCCCAGCGTTTCACCCCCTCAACCAACTTGTGCAAAGGCGCAGGGAAGGTCACTGAGGCCTTTCGCACGAGGCTGCCCCAGCGTTTTGCCCCAACCACGAGAAGTAACAACACAAGCCCAACCCACCCACCCACACACACATGGTCACACACACACACACCGGCACACGCACAGATGTTCAGGCAAGCAAACAAACCAAGCAAGCGCTCCTAAGCGCAGGTGACCATCAGCTGCTTACCGGCGAGGGCGGCGGCACGGGACTTCCTCAACAAAAACTAGCACCGGCGGCGGCACGGGAACTCCCCACAAGAGCATGGGCGCTCTATCATGGCTAGCCATGGCATTGGCGGCGTGGGTGACAGCGACATGATACCCATCAGGGCTACCCATAAACTTAGGCTTGTCAGACTCACTGCCACAATCAGCAAAAATTGCAGCCTATTTGCACCAAGTTGAGCACACAGCCGTTTGGCCAGCTGTTACACCCCTCACATGCCTCTCAATTTGAGAGGCGGGTGTCAGGTAGTAGAATATCGCTCCTCAACAGGACCGATCAGGTACGAATTAGGGTTTGGAGTTGCGGGCGGCGTGGTCGGCGGCAGTATCAGCGGCGTGGGCGGCAGCGTCAGGGGTGACTTTGCAACTGTCAATTCTCAGTCCTCTGCTGACGCACTAGGCTGTCAGTAATGGGCTAAGACTCGACAGGGTGTCACATTATGAAACCCTCGTCCACGCCGGTTGTGTGCATGTTGGGCGTCAAAGTTGTTGCAGTTGTAGTCTTGTATCCGAAGGCGCCGCCGCCGTCTCTGTTCCCACAGTACTTCTTCCCTCGCCGCCACGCCTTAAGATCTGGTAGTCTACCTCACTGTGTGTAAACCTTCTTGTTGTGCAGGCTTGCTCTGGTTTGTGTATGCACAAAGTTGAGATGCTTCATTGTCTGTGCATATTTGTGTGCATATGTGTTTGTGTGTTGACCAAGTCAGTCAATGCACGGCCAGCCTCTTCTTGCTCAGTCTCTGTTGGCATGCATGCTTGTGCATATCGGCTTGCCAATGTCATGCTGCTTACATGGACCTCTTCGTGTTCAAGGCCTCTTCTTGCTTAGTCTCTGATACCATGCATGCTTGTGCATGTCATCTTGCTAACTTCAAGCTGATCGCAGGTGCCTCGTCTGTGTGTCCACCCCGACCGCAAGACAGCAACAGCATGGAGACCCTGCTGCGCCGCGACGTGAGAGAGCTGCGGCAAACCGAGCTGCTGATATCTGTTGGTAGCATGCATTGTGACCAAACTCTAGCAACGCAGGTGTCTGCACAGCGTTAAGAGATAAACAGGCTTGGTGTAGACCTGCAGGATGTTATAGCGGAGAATGTACGTGCCGCCCGCTACAAGCATAGATTCCGTCGCATGCGCTATCGCATGCGGAGGGTGCCCAATCTCCCCAATTACGTGAGGGAGGAGATTTACAACCTCTTCCTCCTGGCACTCGCTGCATCCGGTAGCGAGCTGTCGAAGTATACGGAGGCCACCATGGGAGACTACGACAGCGATGGTCACGGCTATGACTACTCCAATTAAGTCAACAGCAGTTTTCACCTTGTACATAGCTGCTCTATCAATGTCTTGCTGTTGAGGTTCCAGTAGGCTCTTAGCTGCTCGATCAATGGGCCATAAGACCAGTTCCAATAGGGCAGTGGCGTTGTATACATAAGCTTCCTGCCTGCCTGCAATAAGAACTTTCTGTTATAGTGGCTGATGTCTGTGCGTACGGGGTACTCCATCACACGCATGTCTTGCGGTTTCTGTATGCAACATGCTTACATGCGCAGTCTGTTACATGTCTAATGCATGCGCATATGCACGCCACATTGTATAACAAAAATAGCGGCGCCCCCAATCAACACACACCGCGCACCAACCATCACATTAACCAGCAACACCAGGCACAACCACAACAACTACAGCTAAGGGGGCCTTGTCTAGTGCAAGTGCTGAAATTATATGTGCACTTGTATCACGCACAAACTTACACAACCTTCACATGTGCAACTACTGTCTTTGTTTCCATGTGGTGTTGTTCTATAGTGACGGCCTATATCTGGTTGCTGCATATAGGACTACCTGGTGCAATTCATACCCTCCATATGCATCTTTACAAATGGATCAATGGCACCCATTTTGCAATACATCACTTTATGACCCTTGCCCAGTACAGCGCCGCCTGACGCGCGGTACAGGGTTGCTTCAATGAATAGTGCACGGTTGTAGGGTTTGGAGTTGAGCACCTGCAGTAGTGCAGCATTTCTTGCATGACGTGGTTTGAGGCGGCGGGTGGTGGCGGCGGGGTGAGCGGGAGGCGGTGTGGTTGCTGTGGTGGTGTACTGCAAGCCTTTTCGCATCGGTGCTCCAACCGCTTTGTGTAGATCTCTTGCAGCTTCATAGGCAGCTTGGTAGGGTTTGAAGAATTCGCAAGCCAGGTGTAGTGCATGCCGCGCTCCTCTTTTTTTGTGCTTGTTTTGCTGACCGCTCTTAAGGCCCATTCTTGCTCATGCTGATCGTAGGGGGCAGCCTCATGCGTAAGGCCCCTGCATGCTCATGCTGACCTCAAGCAAATCTTGCCTTGCTCGTTGTCAATTTACGCCTCTGTTCATGCTGACCTCATATGGCAGCCTCGTGCGTAAGGCCCCTGCTTGCTCAGTTCTAAACTTGGTTCACATAATCACTTCGTGTCTGCTTGTAAGTTTCTCTGTGTGTGTTGACACAGGTTGTTCATAGTGGCAACAAAGCAGAAGGTCTTGTTAAGTAGTCAGCAGCAGCGTGCAGGTACTCTTGGAATGTGTAAACTTTCTCACACAAACTCGTGCTCATACCGGTCATTGCAACCAGGAAAAGAGGTGAAGAAGCCGCAGATCCGGGCAAACAAGACCGACAAAGACTCTTCGTTCCTCGGAGGTTTTCGATGATTTCAAGGCTCTTTGCGTAGGTTATGCAAAAGTATGGAGAGAGGAAAAGGGAGGCTGCCCTACATGGGAAAAGCTGGTGGTCAAATACAAGCAGCGGTTGGAGAAAGCTGATTTGCTCGCCCTCTCACATGAATAGAGGGTCAAGTTGAATCACTTCTTGCGGCGGCAGCTCAGCAAGCTGTGTGACAAGCAGGCAGCAGCTGCGAGTATTGACCTTGGGACCCTTGTCGGAGAACCTGAAGCGGAAGTGGGCACATCAACGGGTCATGCATCTGCTGATGGTCGTCATCGTTGTTGGGAGTTTGGTCTACCTCCTCCACAACCAGGCGATGCGGTGGAGCTGATTGGGCTGCTGCTGCATGAGACAAGACTGCGGCTCTTTGATGCCTATGCTGATGGCAACTGCTTCTACTCTTGCATTGCCCAGTCGCCCTCCCGTTAACGCTGCGTGCCTGAAACGCGTGGGCGCAATCAACAACGAGGCTTTCTTGCGAAGCATTGTTGTAACAGCCTGGGGCATGTTTTGTATTTTATTGTACATAAAGTACTTATTTTGCCTTTTTTGCTGGCTTGATGAGGGCTTTTATGAGCTTTATTAAGCCCATGTTGCGCCTGCCCCTGCTGCCGCGCGCGACTCGCCTGCGACCTGCTCGACAGCAGCTAATTCGGCGACGTGACCCACCTGCCACGCGGTTGTGACACAGCCGCTGACTGGACACGCGCTGTGCAGTGCCAGGTGACGCGGAGTGCACAGTCACACAGCCGCCGAAAGCCCAACGCGCGTGGCGGGGAGCCTGCACTTGGACCTGCCCTTAGATTTGGTAGTGAATAATGAAATGCCTGTTAATTAGGCTATTTCTTCCTAGTGCTTGTATAAATAGAAAAACCCTGTGTAATGCAACCAACTTTGTTTTCTGCTCTCTGCTGTGAGTATGCTGGTGCATGCTTGAGGGAGTTGTGGTCCAAGGCACACTGCTGCGTTCTTACTTGGCATGAGAAGTAGTAGTGTTCGTGTGCGTGGGCGCGCTCGACGCGTGCGTGCGTGCGCGAGTGAAGGCAAGGTTCCGGTGTGAAGATTGTGCTCAGCTGCACACATGTGTTGTATGACTTGTGTGCTGTGTATGTGAGCACGAGCATCGTTACAGTGGTATCAGAGCCCTTGGAGGGGTTGGGTTTGTTGTTTTAAGGGGATATTAACTATCTCTTTGGTGTGTGAGGTATTTTTCTGTTTATGGACGCTACCATGGATGATGCACGTGTTGTGGAGCTTCAGCAAGTGCTGGTAGCTGCTCATGAGGAGCTGCAACGTGTCCAAGCATCTGCCCAAGCTCAAGCGGCACAATTTCAACAAGCCATGGCGCAAGCGCGCGCGTCCACGCCCGTTACAGCTCCTGTGGTTGCCCCATCAGCCTCTTGTCATGTGAAGCTACGAAAACCAAAGCCATTCAAGGGTCAGAGGGACGGTGACTGTGTGGAGGAATGGGTGTTTGCCGTTTCGACATGGTTAAAGCTCACCGAGGTACCTATACATCTCCGTGTCGATGTGGCTGCTACTTTCTTTGAGGGAGCTGCACTTGTGTGGTGGCGTCATCGTTGTGCTCGTGTGGAAGCTGGTCTTGAGGTTCCTTTCACTACCGTGGCTGAGCTGGCTGCTGAGGTGAAGAAACAGTTCGTACCGGTGGAGAGTGTGAAGACGGCACGCGACCAGCTCTCTACGCTTGTGCAAACGCAGTCCGTGATGGCCTATACCTCTGCGTTTCAGCGTCTTGTGCTCTCTGTACCGAACATGACTGAGGAGGAGCAGCTGGACCGCTACACGCGCGGGAAGACTCTTTGTCGCAAGGAAGTTGAACTTCCTGACGCCAAGACTCTCGCGGAGGCCATTTGCATTGCTGAGCGCACGGACGTGTTGTACTTCAAGGGGGCTGCCAAAAACACTGATCGTGGACATTACAATCACTTCCGTGGAGGTTCGTATCGCTCATACGCATCTGTTGGGGCTGGTTCGGGAGCTGCAGCAACTCAGGGGGCTGGCTTGGGACCAACTCCAATGGAATTGGGTGCGCTCCATGTTGCTATGAAGGCCCCAAAGGGTCGGGAGGCTGCCAAGGCTGTTCGGAAGTGCTGGGAGTGCTCTTCTGCTGATCACGTGCGCTCCAACTGCCCTATCTATAAGGCAAAGTCTGCTGCACATGCCCGCAACGCTCGCNTGCTCGCAGCGGTGGACGTGTGAACATGGTGGAGGAGGAGATGTTGCAGCCGGGAAACGGCTCACCTCAGTAGCTGGAGAGGCTCCTGCTGAGGTGGTAATGCAGCCTCACTATGATGTTGAATGTCCAGCGGCTGGCGTGGAAGCGTTGTTGACGGTTGGCGGCATGTGCGCAACGGCAACGCAAAGCGGTATGGTTCGAGTGCCCGACAAGGCGAGGCAGCTGTTGGGAGTCGTGGCTCTGATCCGTGAGGGCAATGGGCCATGGATGGAGTGCAAGATGCTGGTGGATTGCGGCGCAAACAGCAATTTCATGAGTCGCGAGGTTGCGCGTCGGCACAAGTGGTTGTCATGGGCAAATGCCGGCTCGGTGGCGCTAGCGGACGGCTATGCGCTAGCATGAGGAGCTTCCAAGCAAAGCAAAGAGCTTGAAATGCACGTAGGGATGATGAAGGATCGCCTACGGTTTTGCTGCATCGAGCTGAACAATGGCTTTGATGACATTTTGGGGCTGCCTTGGCTTTGGTCACATAACCCCGCCATTGATTGGAGGAAGCGGGTGCTCACTACCCCGAAAGCTGGTGGTGAGGTTTTGATGTGCTTCAATGCTTCAATGCAAGGCGCGTGTGTGGTTCAAGAGCGTGTGAGCTGCGTCGAGGCTGCTAGCAATGTGCTGCATGCGCGTGACGCGCACGACACGACGGCGCGCCAGCAAGCTGCACCACAACATGCTTCTAGCTCAAGGGGAGGGGTTCCAGAGCTGGTGTCACAAGTTTCTAAGACCAAGATGGAGCAGATCTGGTCCGGGAACAATGTGAAGGATGCATGGCTGTGCATGGTGCGTGAGACACCTCCCAAGTCGGACTTGGAGCTGGTCGGCACTGGTTCGGAGAGTTCGAAGGACCCCGAGGTGCAGAGGTTGCTTGAAGAGTTCAAAGACGTCATGGTGGATGGGCTACCAGCTGGTCTGCCGCCCACGCGAAGTGTTGATCACCGTGTGGAACTGATAGAGGGCGTGCACAAGCCGCCGTACCGACCGGTGTACAAGTTGTTTCCGGCTGAACTCGAAGAGGCGAGGAGCCAAGTCGAGGACCGTCTACAACGTGGGTACATCAGGCACAGCAAGTCTCCTTACGGTGCACCTATCCTATTTGTACGTAAGAAGAGCGGAGCCTTGCGCATGTGCATCGACTATCGGCCACTCAACAACATCACCAAGAAGATGTGTTCCCTTTGCCACGCATTGATGAGTTGTTGGAGCAGCTCGAGGGTTCTGAGTTCTTCTCAAGCTTGGACCTAGCCGGTGGCTACCATCAGATCCGTGTTGCGCCCGAAGACGTTGAGAAGACGGCTTTCAACACTCGCTATGGCCACTATGAGTGGTTGGTGATGTCCTTTGGCATGACAAATGCTCCGGCAACCTTTCAAACCTTGATGAATGAGGTCTTTGCTGATCTGATTGGCAAGGGCGTGCTAGTGTACCTCGACGACATCCTTGTGTACACAAAGAGCAAGAGAGAGCACGTGGCATTGTTACACGAGGTGATGCAGCGTTTACGTACACACAAGTTGTTTGCTCAGCTCAACAAAGTGCCGCTTCTTGCTTGAAGAGGTAGAATACCTTGGCCACATTGTATCCAAGCAAGGAATCAAGGCAGATCCAAGCAAGCTTGCCGCGGTGCGCGATTGGGCTGCCCCGAAGGACGTGAAGGGTGTCATGTCGTTCCTAGGGCTTGCCGGCTACTATCGTAAGTTTGTAAAGGGCTTTTCGCACTTGGCGGCACCATTGACGGCATTGTTGAGGAAGGGGGTGGCTTGGAGCTGGTCGGAGGCTGCAACAAAGGCATTTTCCGACTTGAAAGAGGCCCTGACATCGGCTCCCGTGCTGCTGCATCCCAACATGCAATTGCCCTTTGTGGTGGCGTGTGATGCGTCCGACAAGGCTATTGGGGCTGTTTTGCAGCAGGATCACGGCAACGGCTTGCAACCGGTGGCCTATTTCAGCAAGAAAATGAGCGGGGCTGAGCTCAACCACCCCGTTCATGAGAAGGAATTGCTGGTGCAGGTGCTAGCGCTACGGCAATGGCGTTGTTTCCTTGAAGGCAAGCGGTTCACACTTGAGACGGACCACTCGCCATTAAGGTACCTTCAAACGCAGCCTCACCTCTCACGGCGGCAAGCTCGTTGGCTCGAGTTCTTCCAACTCTTCGACTTTGAAGTGAAGTACAAGCCGGGCTCTTCAAATAAGGTTGCGGACGCATTAAGCCGTCAACTCAACGCGCTTGAAACGGTGGTGCAAGTGCAGCCCAAGTGGCTTGACCAGATCCGTGCCTTATTGCATGAGGACGCGGTGAGGGAAAAGACCATTAAGGCGTTGGAGAATGGGACTGAACATAGCGGCCTTTGGGCATTGAAGGACGGGCTGCTATGGCATGGCGATCGCATGTACATACCCAACATTGCGCACATGCGCGTGGCATTGATGAAGGAAGCGCATGATGTGCCAATGGCTGGTCATCGAGGGCTGGAACGGACACTAGCTTTGTTGAAACAGAAATTTTTTTGGTCGGAGATGCATCGTAACGTTAAGGACTATGTGGCATTATGCGACACTTGGCAAAGGGTGAAGGCGAGCAATCAACGCGCCAGTGGGCTGCTCCAACCATTGCCGATACCTTTGACGAAGTGGGAGCAAGTTACTCTTGACTTCATCACGGGGCTGCCACGGGCACGTGAAGGGCATGATGCTATCTTGGTGTTTGTGGACAAGACTAGCAAAATGGTGCGATTGGCGCCATGTACGGAGACTTGCACAGCTCCCGAGGCTGCCAAGTTGTTCATCAAGCATGTGGTGCGCTCTCATGGCCTTCCAAAAAGCATTATCAGTGATAGAGCCCCGCGGTTTACTGGCAACTTTTGGAGAGCTCTCCACGCAACTCTAGGCGCGAGCTTGAAGTTTAGCACCGCGTACCACCCTGATACGGACGGCCAAACGGAGCGCGCCAACCGCGTCATTGAAGACATGCTACGGTGCTATGTGAACATCCGCCAAGACAATTGGGGAGACATGCTGGAGCTGATTGAGTTCACCATTAACAACTACAAGAGTGCAAGCACGGGTGTGACACTTTTCCTTATGAACTATGGGCAACATCCATTGACGCCATTGACGGCGTGGGTGCCTAGCATGCAAAGTTCAGATGTAGAGGCCGTGGACGGCTTTCTTGAAAGGTGTGCCGACATTACCAAGACAGCTCGAGAGGCTCTGCTTGTGGCGCAAAACCGGCAAAAGCAATACGCAGATGCGCGTCGCAAGGATGTTGTGTTCGAGGAGGGTGACCTTGTAATGCTTTCAACCAAGCATGTGCAGCTGGTTACGGGGGTGCGCAAGCTGAGTGAGCGATGGTTTGGGCCCTTTAAAGTGATCAAGGTCATCTCGAAGGTGGCCTACGAGCTGGAGCTGCCCAATACCATGCATGTGCACCCTGTTTTTCATGTCTCGCTTCTTAAAGGTTATCGAGGGGAGCCACCAGCTCATCCGCCTCCAGATGTGGTTCGTGAAGGTGAGGCTGAGTGGGAAGTGGAAGCAATTGTCACGGACAAGCTGATCCGAGGCGTGCGCAAGTATTTGGTGAAGTGGCGTGGCTATCCAATGCACGAGGCGACATACGAGCCCGAGGAGAGCTTTACCAATGCCAAACAGGTCTTGCAAGACTACAAGGCCAGAGGAGGCAGTCGTCATCTTCGAGGACAAAGCTCCCCCGGGGGGGAAGGGGTGTAACAGCCTGGGGCATGTTTTGTATTTTGTTGTACATAAAGTACTTATTTTGCCTTTTTTGCTGGCTTGATGAGGGCTTTTATGAGCTTTATAAAGCCCATGTGGCGCCTGCCCCTGCTGCAGCGCGCGACTCGCCTGCGACCTGCTCGACAGCAGCTAATTCGGCGATGTGACCCACCTGCCACACGATTGTGACACAGCCGCTGACTGGACACGCGCTGTGCAGTGCCAGGTGACGCGGACTGCACAGTCACACAGCCGCCGAAGGCCCAATGCGCATGGCGGGGAGCCTGCACTTGGACCTGCCCTTAGATTTGATAGTGAATAATGAAATGCCTGTTAATTAGGCTATTTCTTCCTAGTGCTTATATAAATAGAAAAACCCTGTGTAATGCAACCAACTTTGTTTTCTGCTCTCTGCTGTGAGTATGCTGGTGCATGCTTGAGGGAGTTGTGGTCCAAGGCACACTGCTGCGTTCTTGCTTGGCGTGAGAAGTAGTAGTGTTCGTGTGCGTGGGCGCGCTCGACACGTGCGTGCGTGCGCGAGTGAAGGCAAGGTTCCGGTGTGAAGATTGTGCTCAGCTGCACACATGTGTTGCATGACTTGCGTGCTGTGTATGTGAGCACGAGCATCGTTACAATCGTGCTGGACAATAGCCAAGAGCTGCATACGAAAGATCAAGCTGCTAAGTTGCGCAAGATGTGTGCTGACCGGGTTAACATTCGTTGGTTACGGACGTATGATAACTACGGGGCCTCTGATGACATGGGCGAGGACTACCAGAAGGCCGCCAAGAAATTTCGGGTAAAAATGAATCTCGATGGAAAAGATGAAGGTGATGCAGCTGTTGTTGCTCTGAAGAAAGTGATGGGTCATGAGGGTGTTTATGCGGATCAACTGCGATTGGCGCTGCTGGCGCACACATTGGGCATTCGCATTGGCACCGTGCAGCTCAAGGAGGTTGGTGACTGCAAGTACATCCTATGAAGCGGAAGACAAGGGAGTACTCAGCAAAGGGGATGACGGGAGGTATTATAAACCCGATGATAAAGGAAAGCTGCAGTATATCAAGCTTGTGGTGCTGATTGGCGAGGATGTTCAAAAAGTGGCTGGCCAAGTGATTACTGGCAATACAGACGCGAGCAAGGCCTGCGCGCAATACATGTCTCTTGGCGATGTGAGTGGTAGGCTTCCATGGCAGCTCTGTGACATGCCACCAAAAGTCCTGCACTGCCTGTGCCCTGACGGTCCTCCGCAGTCAGCATCTAGTGCCACTCCAGGCGCCTACATCCTCAAGTAGACCCCCTATGCAATCGCAAGCTGGGTGTGTGCAAGAGGCTGAGGCCCATGCCAAGGGAGAAGGCAAGGTTGAGACCCAGGCAAGCGCGAAGGTCCAAAAGCCAAAGCTGAGGATGGGTCTAGAGTGCATGAAGAAGGTCGAGGCCAGCTTGAAGCAGCAAGCACAGGACAAGGCCAGGCAGAAGCTTGCTGAGGCCAAGGCCAGGCAGGCGGGCGAGGCGAAGACCAAGGCTGATGCTGAAGCCAAGACCAGGCAGGAACAGGCTGAGGCCAAGGCCAGGCAGGCGAGCGAGGCGAAGACCAAGGCTGATGCTGAAGCAAAGGCCAGGCAGGAGCAGGCTGAAACTGAAGCCAGGGCCAGGCAGGAGCAGGCTGAGGCTGAAGCCAAGGCCAGGCAGGAGCAGGTCAACCAACAGGTTAAGGTGGAAGTCCAGAATCAGGCGGAACCCATGAGCCCAGCTGATGAACAGGTGAGCACTGACATGCTGTCTGCGTGCAAAAGCAAGTGTGGAGTTGCGCAATGTGGCACCGAGCTTGATGCAATGCAAGGCAATGAGAGCTCTGCTGATGAATCTGGCACATCAACTAGTAGTCTTTCCTCTGGTGTTCCTCGTCGTGCCACCACAAGCTAAAAGTGCAAACGCCGTCGTACTCGCAGCCGAGCTCCTGCGCAAATGGACAACACCCCTACCGGCGCTTTTAAAAAGCTGCGCCATCTGCGGCAGGCAGGTCGCAAAGTGGATGAGTTTCACGCGCAGTTTGAACATCTGTGTATGGTTGCCAACGCAACAGCGCTGCAGGTGGATGATGCCCTCAAACTATAGCTTTTTTTCAAGGGGCTTAGGAAAGGAGTGCGCAATTGCGTTGCGAAGGCCAGAATTGGCGGGATGATTGGTTCAACGAGCTTGTGCGCACTTGCAAGCAAAATGAAAACGAGCTGCATGAGACTTTGCAAAAGCACCGTCTTTATCGAGAGAATTTCCGCACGCAAAGCATACCCATGGAGATGTTAAAGTTGCAAAAACACGAACACATTGATGATCGGCGGCAAAGCAAGAAACTAGCCAAGAAAGTGTCAACATGAGCGTGAGCGAGCAGTGATAGGCCAGTAGCCAACACTCAAGCAGCAGGAGCAACTAAAGCATCAACTCTTTCAGGAGCGTGAGCAAAAGCGGCAGGAGCGGAAGCAACAGTGCAAGCAGGAGAAGGAGCAGCGGAAGCAGCGGCGCGAGCACAAAGAGCAGCAGCAGCGGCAACCTCAGTGAAACCTTACCATTCTGCAGGTGTGATCACAAATGAGACAGTGGCAATCAAGAGAGCTTACAACTGCAAAGTCCTCTACGTGTCTCAGTAAAAAGGAGGGTAATCGATATTGAAACCTATCGCTTCCAGCAACAGCCTGCCCACATGTTCAGAGTAAGTCGGTGAAATAGCATTCTTGATTTCCGATTCCGCATCCATCCACTCCACCTGCATGGCGGACTGCCACCCTGCAATCGTACCATGGCAAGATGCTTGGCCGTATACCGGGTATATTTGCCTCTCCCCAGGTAGCAACCGCCGGCGCTGCTCCGGGTGGGTGGCCAGCTCTCCAAGTGCAGAACCAGTGTGGTTGCATTTTAAGTCTGAGCGCACTAGAGGGTTTGTTTCAAAGATGCGATGGCGATACACATCCAACTTGAACATGCTGCCACGCAGCTTAAGGTGAGTTGTCATGTGTCATGACGCGCCTGCGACAATCTCTATCACCCATGCCTTGCCGCTTGACTGCGACGTGGCTCTTATGGGGTCAATCAGGTTGACGTGATCCCATCGATATCCGTATGCGGACCGTTGTGTCATGGGAATGGCTCCATTAAGAGCTTGGCATGGAGGACTTGCCCATACTGCATTGTATGCTGACAGGTCAGCGTCCGGTGCATCCATTTGGCAGAACTTGAATGGGTATGCCGGCTGTGGCTTATTGTCTATACCCTCAACATCAAACCCAGCCCTGTACAGACCCATAGCAACACCACCGGCACCACAAAAGAGATCCAATGCGCGTGGCCTGTAACGTCTACCGCTTGAGTCGCATGGTGTGCGAGTTACGAGAAGGGGTGGTGGCCTGGGCCAGTGATCGAGCTTGCGACCAGGCAAGTCTTGCAGTCTCAGACAGCTTTGACCACCAACTCGAACCATCACTGTAACGAAATCTTGCATGTTGTAACCCTCACGCACAGCTGCGATGTTCCGGTTTTTTAACAAGATGTGGTGCAGCCGCGGGTCCTCATAGTCGTCGTACTTGATGGTATGTTTTCTCGAGCCACATGTTTTACTGAGCCAGTGCTTGCGTGAACACGCGCACGTACATCACATGCTCTGCATTATTTGGACACATGTACCTGTGTTGGCATTGAAAGTGATGATGCGGCGTGCATACCAGGTGCTCATTCCAGGCCAATATACCATGACGCGGCTTGCTACCAAAGACTGCCCCTCATCAACAATCTCCTTTCGCCACGCACTTATTGTCGCGGTATCGTCAATTGCGTCAACTACTGCTACATTCCCCTTCAACATTGAAGAGTGAGTTGCTTACATATGAGAGCGCTATTTGTGCGCCAGGACAGGACAGTTCAACTCACTTTGTTGTTGTGATCATCTAGGACGGTGGACTTGCCGCGACCGTTGCGCGCGAGCTGACGTCGCACCACATCACACTCCCGCCCATTTTGGTATGCTCCGGGTCAAGGCAGGTGATCCATGGGTCGCCGGCCCACTCAAACTCGGAGAGCGAGCATTGCAGGCAAATGCATTCCTCGACAAAGAAGTCTAGCTTTATGTATTTTGCTTGAAGCCTGCACTGCTTCACATTATCTCCCCGGGCCTTATGGTGCCAGCAGGCTTAATAGAAGCCATACTGCTCACTGTACAGCTTGCACTTCTCTTCAAGCTATTGCAGCCGTTTCAAGTTGCCGTTTCTAACCAAGTATGCTCTGCAAAAACTGTACACCTTGACGCCGCGCATACTGCCGCCACGCAACCTACCATTCAAACCCTAGTAGCTGATGCACTTCGCGGAAGAAAAACTGGAGCACGTACGCAAATTACGGAGCACATCCGGATTGAAGCCGTGGCTTATACTGGATCTAGCTTTCAATTTAGGATCAGGATTGACGGCTCTAAACCCTAATTCTACAACAGCGATGCTAGAGCGGCGGCGGTATCAGCTCAGGGCTCTAGATAGTTTGGTGGTTGTATGCCAGGATAATAGTTGCAAAAACAACTTTGTGGCATGAGCTACAATCGCAGGTGTTTCTGCGAGGATTGCCAAGGGAGCAAAGTGGTCACACACAAGCACATTATTAGGGCCAAAAACCATGAGTACCATGGCACAAGAATGTGGATGGGCACTCCTAAAGCTGTTGAACCGCAATATCGTGATCTTCTCGAACCCGATGAACTTGAAGAACCTGACGCTGTTATTGCTGCTGCAACCTGCTGGTGCATGAGGCACAGTCTGAGGTGGAGCTGTTCTTCCCGCGGACTTCGCTCACAATGATGCTGCACCTCCTTGGCCATCTACCAGAGCAATGCATGTGGCTTGGTCCGGTGCGCGATCACTGGGAGTAGGCCGATGAACGATTTATGCAGTGGGTGAAGCGCATGATTTTTGCCAGGCAGCATGTGGAAGCAAGCATCTGCAGAAGGCAAGTCTGGGCCAACTGAAAGTTGCATGCAACCTTTTCGTACTCTCGTTCTTTGACTTGTGTTAAATGCAAGTTATGTCTGCAGATACTCCATCCAGCTCATGTTAAACACTTATATAGACACTTTGAAGAGGCTTTTTGTCGGCATCAGTCTGCGATCGGGCAAAGAGCGAGATGTTGACGACGATGTCCTCTGCGGGCGCAGATACCGTGTTGAGTGTGAGAAAGATACCAAGATCAGGCAGGAGCTGGAGTGGTGGTTGGTCAAAAATGACGATGAGTACAGGCAGCTAAAAGAGTAAGATGCTGTAGCAATCGTTGTTTGGTACGCAATGTCGCCTGCATATTATAAGTCCACAATGGGTTGGTAAGCAGAGAATTCAGTCAGGCTATTCACAAACGGCGGAAGACACGCGAAAGGGCCAAAGCACAAGGGAATCTCGTGACCAATGACATGGAGCACATGACTGAGCTGCATCATTGGCGTGGACCTGATAGGGAGCTTACATAACACGAGATGGAGCTGTTGAGTGGTCCCATTTTTCCAAAGTACATCATGAGGTACTACAGAGCGCGCTACAAGGACATTGGCCAGTTCAGAGCAAAAGACACTAAGAAGAAGCTCCGTATCAAGGACTGCGGAGCGTTTACCGTTAGGCGTGACTCAAATGACCCAACCAAGAAGATCCACTGGTATGGCAGGGTGCTGTGACGGGAAGGTACATCAAACCACCACAAATCGGCAATAAAAGCATCAAGTCTTTTGTGGTCGAGTGGGCTGTGACATTGATTATCGAAGCTTGAGACCCGGGTTCGATTCCTGCCTTGCACACAAATTCCGCGGTCGTTGTTTCTCGATCCGATAAAATCGTAAATGGTCACTTCATAAGTGCCATCATTGATAGGTCGCGACTTACCTAATGGCAGTCGCGTTGGACTGACCAGTTCAGTTGGCGCGGCAGGACGCAGCCTGCCTATTGCGATGCGACCTGTGGGGCCGGCAGCGGTGCGCTATGCGCGCGGTGACCGGTATGGGCCTAAATTGGCCGGTCCTTGAGTAGTGGGGCCGGTGACCGACCCTAAATCAGACCCCTGGGAAGATTCCCAGCTGATGGGCGCCAGCTGCCGAGGATGTCAG
Organism: Chlorokybus atmophyticus; assembly: GCA_009103225.1. Classification (NCBI taxonomy): domain Eukaryota; kingdom Viridiplantae; phylum Streptophyta; class Chlorokybophyceae; order Chlorokybales; family Chlorokybaceae; genus Chlorokybus; species Chlorokybus atmophyticus. The sequence continues at coordinate 269,180 of RHPI01003009.1, forward strand.
CGTTCTTAAGTGGGGGGCAATGGAACGGGAAGGTACATTAAATTACCACAAATCGGCCATAAAAGCATGAAGTCTTTTGTGGTTGAGTGGGCTGTGACAGGTGCAGTCTTTTCATGTTGTCATGGTAGCCGGTTGAGAGCACCAGCTCCTCAGAGCGAGGTGGTACATGAGCAACCAGGTGCAGCACATGGGAGGCTTTGCAATCCTGAGGAAAGACAAGCCCCGCTTTGCAGAACAAACCTACCTTGGTTGCAACCTAGTAAGTAGGTGTGTTGCAGCAGTTTTTGCGAGTTAATAGTAGAGTGAGATTGGGTGATACATGTCCTTGCTGGCAGGTCAAGGGCCAATGGTTTGAGGGTATTGACCCGTATGACACCAAAATAGCAGTAGCGCTTGTCGAAGACAGGAGAAGCCTCATGTGCCGAGGTGTGCACCGCGACACTCCGGTGAGAGCAAATTTGTTTGTGAGAATCTGGGTGTCCTCATAGTTTTCCGGGTCCTAGCATCACATACAACCATCTTGTGTACATGCATATAGTGCAGGGTGACCACTGCGAAACCAACAGCGCTTCGCGCAAGGTGTCATGGACCACACGCCGTGACTGATATTTTGAGTACATGAGGTACTCTTTGCTATTGTGATGCTGCATATACCTACTGTTGTGTGACTGCAGATCTGGGCACCTGACCTTGGTTTGCAGGATGAGACCAGGGCTAGAGCTGGATGCATTGGAGAATCGTGAACACGAAGACTATTGCTTTGTCTGCAAGGATGGCGGTAGCATATGTGGCTGTGATGCAGAAGGCTGCTGGAAAAGCCACCACGCACGCTGCGTCACTGTACCACGTGTGGAAGATGACCATTGGGAATGCCCAAGGCACAAGTAAGCTTCAGTATTCAATGAATGCATGGTGTCTAAAGTCAACAAATTCTACAATGATCACTGGAACGCAGGTGCCATGTGCACAGATGCAATGAACCAGCTCGACAAGTATGCGCGACATGCCCAAACAGCCTCTATTTAAGTCATGCTGTTGGTAACATCTTTGCGGTCACATGCTCGCAATGCGCTGCATACGAAGAAGGTGGGGCTCCGGCACAGCTTTTAAGGGATAGCCTCGCGCGTCGTGCTCTGCCGGGCAGCAGCGGTAGGGTTTCACAACCACCGACTGAGAGCGTGGGTAAAAGCTTTGTTCAAGAGTGCAGGGATGAGGATATGAGTGGTAAGCAGCAACGTGCTGGCGCTTCTTGGTTTGCGTTGCGGCGCTGATTGCATAATCCTACCTTTTTACGCTGCAGAGCCAGTCCCGATGGAACTTGATGATGAGGATGCCACTGGGGAACGTCCCCAGCACCCAAGTCAGGTAACCACAACGGCTGCAGTAGTTGTGGAACTCGTGGACAGCGATAGTGACATCATGGTGCTGGACGGGCCGGGTGCTGAAGTTGAGGCGTCAACACCTGTGCCCTTGTTTATTTACCCTAATGCAAATGCATGTGATGCGGTAACAGTGTTTGAAGCGGACAGAAAGTTTTTGGACGGCAGACAGGAGCTCAACGACGCCGTGCTCCACTTTTTTTGCAGGTATGAGCCTTGCGTCGTTGGTGTTGTGCAGCTGTGTTATGTATGTGTCACGCACGCGCAATTATAAGGAAGAGGAGGTCGTGGGCAGAGCTGACGGCATTCATGTGAGGCTGTTCAACCCGCATTTCTACACCAAAATTGTGCACTGCCATGAACAACATAATTGGCACAGTGGCCATCACAGGATAGATTGGTGGGATAGCGATACGTTTTTCAAGAACTTGCTGGCAGCAATTGTCAACCCAGACAACTGGTGAGAGTGAAGCCAAGTTCTCGCACTGCAGTGCTGCTGTACTTGCTTGCATGACTTTGAAGTCTGCATGCCACAGGACTCACTGGAGTCTGCTGCTGGTGTGCAATCCTGGAGGGGAACTTGGAAGCAACACGCCGCCCTTGATCGTCAATCTCGACTCCCTTGGTCTACATCGCAACGTCGACGGACCAATGCGCGCTTATCTAAACTATATGTGGGGCAGGAAGCATGAAAGCGAGTCGCAACAGCGCTTCTCTCCCGCAAACGTCCCGCTACTTAATCCATGGGTAGGACATGTTGTTTTGGCCTGGTGATGAGGTCACGCCCTCTCCTGGCACAATCCCTATGTAGATGCACATACGTTTGGTTCCCCCGCATTGACATAGCGTGTTCGTGCAAGTCCCTTAGCAGAGGGATGGAGTTGCGTGCGGGCTGTTTGTCATGGTTTACCTTGACAAGTTTATAGATGTAATACAAGCTGGTCCAGTCGAGCAAAACGCCCCAAGATTTCAGCAGGTACAGCTCATGCATTGAAATGTCTCCATATGGCAGCTGCCTTAGTGCAAAGTCGTGTAGGTTGACATGTGTTGAGCAACCAGATGGTGTGGGTGTGTGCAACGCAGATACAAAAGGATTGGTTTCGTCCAAAAGAGGCAGACAGCTTAAGGCGATGACTGCGAACACTCATGGACAGCATGCCAGCACAGCAAACATCACGGCGGATGTGAAGTAGCAGGCGGTTGGTACATAGCTAAATTGTAGTCAAACGCACAAGTTCATTGGCCAGCTGTGTAATAGTAGCCCAAGCTAACTTTGTGCTTAATAGAATTTGGAATGCAAGCCGTTAGCATGCTTGCCTTTTCAACGGCACTTGGGACTTAGTGTAATTTCACAGCGGCAGTTTTGCTAAGTGGTGTTGAACATTCAATGGCACTTGGCACTTGGTGTAATTTCACAGCGGCAGTTTTGTCAAGTGGTGTTGAATTTTCGATGGCACTCGGGACTTGGTGTATTTCATGCTATATGTATATGAGTTCATGAAGCGCATGAAATGCGCGCCCATGAACTCAAGAACTCGTTAATGAGTTATGAGACTCTTGTGCCCCTAGTGCCTCGGGCACTAGGGGGGCACAAGCACTCACTAGGCGTGAGTATGAGCCACAAGCTCCTTATCTAGTCGCTTGAAACCCTAGCACGGCGGCGCCATCCTTGGCGAGGGTGGCGAGTGTGGTGAGGGGGAAGGGGGACCTTCACCATGGAGGTTGACGCGGGCGCAAGCAAGCGCCCAAGGGCAAGGCGAGGACGTGGAAGCCTCGGCGGCGGCGGCTCTCATGGCCTCCAACCGCTTGGCAAAGGCGAGAAGTCCGCGTCGCCAGACCTTGAGTGAGGAGGAGGAGAGGCGAGCGGAGAGTGAGGAGAAAAGAAAGCACCCCCCCGTGGTGGATGGGGAGGAGGTGAACAAGGATGGTGATGGTGATGGTGATGGTCATGATGAGGATAATCATGACGACGACGACCCGCCCGCGGTCACTTACAAGCGTAGAAAGAGGGCAGCAAGCCCGGTTTCCAACGCCTCCACCACACCCACGGAGGCCATGGCGAGGAAGTTGGAGGAGTTGGAAGCGAAAAACATCCGCCTCAAGCGTGGAAAAGCGCCCGCCATCCCTCTTGATGAGCCCATGGACGAGCCCAACCATCCACTATTTGTGAGCATCCTTCGCCGCGAGAGCGACTCCAGCACTCCTAATGCTCGGGTGGCGGCGATGTGCAACCGCTACACCGAGCCCGCGACCCCTTGGAAGGAGAACTTGAAGAAGCGGGCTCGGCAACATGTGGATGTGGCGGCTCACATCGGGGCGGCGGCGAGCTCCTATATGTTCCCTGAATATGACGGTGACTATGCAATGGTATTTAGGACTCTAGGTTTTTGCGGCAAGCCGTAGCCAGCACCACACACGCTGGGTGATTATTCTGCTGTTTGGGCACTGACAATTCATTGTACCATATTGGTCATAAAGTACAACTTGACTGACCTTGAATATGCATGAAATACTCAGTTTGAAATTCAAAGTATACGGGTTGAAACGAGGTTCAGTGGTATGTATGTTGAATATGAATGCGTCTTGCGGGTGAAGAACGCTGTTCCTTTTTGCAGGGATGGGACAGAAAGTACAATAACCATTGGATATTCACGGACAAAAGGCGTGAAACGGATCAAGTCATTAAGATTCAGACGAAATGGCGTGAATAATCGGGGGGTCCCAAAATTACCGGTGTGTGCTCTTACAAAAGAGTAGACTATACAGTCTACCCCCGTTCAAAGACTTCGGTTTAAGAGAGTAACCCCGTTGAGATCATAAATTTGCAAAAGACGAATAATTTTACACGCAAATATCATTGGTTAGTGGAATAGTTTTGTACGCAATAAAACTACAACGGAGGGTTAAAATTTTGAGTGAGCTCAGTCTTGTTACGGGAGAATACCTCGTTAATGGCATGCTTTTTCCAATATTATAAGCATAAACATATTATAAGACATAGTTAAGTACATAATCACTTTATTGTTGACTAGTATGATTTAATTCATGCCACATTAGAATATAATAATGTGGCTTACGGTTATTTCGCAATAGCCTTGTTAGTAAAATATATATAAAATGTATATTGTGTAAAACATAAGAGAGTATATATTATTGTAAACGCTAAGAGAATAACCCCGTTGATGGAATACAAGCTGAAAGATACACGTGATTTTTATAGCGGAGGTAGATTGTACAGTTAAGGTACATAGTTGTACCTAATCACATTGAAACATTCATTGTACAGTCTACCCCCCTTTAGAGCATACTGTTTGTTTTCATACATAGTATGCTCATGGCGGGGTTATGGTCTTGGCAATATTAATATGCTCTTACACATTATGAGCAACTGTATGCTATAAAGCAGTTTAATACGCCCATCACGCCCATTACATCACGCGCATTACGTCACGTCTAATATGCCATCTCGCTTATTACGCTGATTACGTGTTGCACTGTACCCATTACGCCTGGTCCATCACACTCATTACGCCTTATGACAAACCCGTCACGCGCTACTCCCTCGATGTTAGGAACATGCACACTTAAATTTGCAAAATGTCATGAAAAATAATATGCTCTTCGCGGTTACTCATATTCTCTTCAGCACTAACATTTGCCTGTAGAGTTGTTGGTGTTCTCAAATCGTATGCTACAAGCGGGGTTATTCATTCGCATATACTTTGTGCAATTGCACGATATGGGGATGTGCTTTGGAAGGTTGAGATCTGTTTCACACAAATGAATGGCCGATAGCTGATAAAGGTCGCATAGCCAATGAGAGGCAGGCGGGCTGCTCGGTATGCGCGGCAGACAAGTAGTCTCGGGTGCCGTCTGTGATAGCCCTCAGTGCGCGTGATGTGTCTTTGTGCCCTAATCTCCCGGCCGGCCGGCCGGCCCAATCCCGCCCAATCCGCCGCATCGCTAGTGTGGCGGTGAGATTGCGTGTGATCATTGACGTCGCTAAGTTAACAGAGTTGAGGTCACATTGCACGAATGATACCATATATGTGATATCCATCCATATGCTGTTGAGCATATCGCGCCATCTAATCCGGTATACTAGCACATCAAACGAAATTCATCAAGTGACGCCATATGCTGAGCTGCAATGTCGCGCTACGTCCTGTCCGTCGCTGCTTGGATGCCGGGCCTCAGCCTGCACTGACGGATTGTACTGACAATTCTTGTGTGGTGACTCACTGGTGATGGCCGCCTGCTTCGCGCCCAATCAGCTGCACCGCTAGTCTTAATACATGTGGGACATGTTCAGATCATATAAGCCATGTGAAACCATATGCCGCCAAATGTGCAACATGTTGTCCACATTTTTTGCAATATATATTATATGCTCACTATATACTATATATACATATACAATATATATATATATATATTATGTATAAAAGATTACATGTATCATATATATCATGCATAGAAAGCCACACATATATATAACATACTATAATAGTATATCATGTTATTATATGCATATAATGTGTATAATGCTATGTATCATTATATAATATATATGCATAATCTTTCATTCATATTTAATATAGACAACATATGTATGATATAAGATTACTCATATATAAGTGCGTATATATCATGTGTAATTTGCACTTATGAGGCATATATATTCTAAACTTATAGATTACAATGCATAATATTATATGTAGTCGTACTTGCATATAGTTATTAAGATCATCATAAATAAGTATATATCATTCGCATATATTTTGAGCGGTTGCATGCTATGGGGATGAGCTTTGAACGGTCGATATTTGTTTGACCAGATCGAACGGCCGATAGCTAATAATTGCCGCCTAGCCAATGAGAGGCAGGCGGGCGCATACCGCGCAGCCCGGCAGTCGCGGTGCCGTATGTCACTGATGGCCGTCGTGCGCGTGCGATGTGTCTTGTGCCCTAGGGTAAAGTGCCCTAATGTCGGGCAGTTGTAACAGCTCAGGGATCCTAGCGGCCAACACATAGACATACCATAGCAACAAGCATGCAATGCGAGAGCACAACGTGATAGCGAACCCGATAATAACTAACTCAACAATGGCAGTACGTTAGCTTATATACTACCGCTAACCGGTCCTACCAAGTGCTGCCTAAGATCTAGGTCTCTAGAGTCTTCGGTAGGGGCCGCGGTGACCTTATTTCGGTCACGCCTGTTTTTTGGCTGCTGTAAGCGCTGTGGGCCGTCGATCGCGGTGAGGGTTTAGGAGCTGTTAGATGTGGCTAACGCGCGTCTACTGGTTCAAACCCCATCCCGTTTGACCAAGTAGAGCGGCAGATTTGAATTTTTGAAAATAATGAGTTTAGGTTAAATGCTAAGTGATAGTCCTTAACTGTTATATAACTTTTGGCTGTGAATGAGTTTTGAAGTGCGGTTTGTTGCTGTGTGTTAGTTTAGTAATGATGCAACTTTTTTCAAAGTTTCATGCTGATTGGATAAGATTTGAGAAACTTAATATGTCACCCCTCCCAAGTGTCGCCGTAACATTTTTAAAAGTTGGTGAAGGCTGTAACTATTGAGTGGCGCGGGCTTTTAAGTTGAGGTTTTTCATTCATTGTTTTGGTTAGTACGTAAGGCTGCTAATCATGAAGTTTCAGCTTAGTTAGATGAGTAATTAAAAAATAAGTGTGCCACCCCTACCGCAACAATCGTAAAGTGCAAGCTTGTGCAAGTTGTATGAGTTAGCTCTTGGACGGTGGCTTGCTGTTGTGGTTGTGTTAGTGTTGCGAGGCAAGCATAGGAGCGGTGGGCTTGCAATGCACGCGTGCAAGTGAGGTGAGCAGGGTTGAGGGCACACGGGGGTATTGAGAGACAAAGTTGCATTCAAGTTTACAAGCAAAGCGCCTATGCCAACTCAGGTACGTTGCACTATGCTATGCCTATGCTGTGTTCTTCTACCGTTTGGCTCAGACCAAGGTGTCACCATTGCCAAGTTGTTGTTGCTGTTGCGGCATTTCATCGTGCCTTACAGTCAGGCACTGTGCTGCTTATAGGTGAGGAAACGCGGCAGACAAGTAGTCTCGGGTGCCGTCTGTGATAGCCCTCAGTGCGCGTGATGTGTCTTTGTGCCCTAATCTCCCGGCCGGCCGGCCGGCCCAATCCCGCCCAATCCGCCGCATCGCTAGTGTGGCGGTGAGATTGCGTGTGATCATTGACGTCGCTAAGTTAACAGAGTTGAGGTCACATTGCACGAATGATACCATATATGTGATATCCATCCATATGCTGTTGAGCATATCGCGCCATCTAATCCGGTATACTAGCACATCAAACGAAATTCATCAAGTGACGCCATATGCTGAGCTGCAATGTCGCGCTACGTCCTGTCCGTCGCTGCTTGGATGCCGGGCCTCAGCCTGCACTGACGGATTGTACTGACAATTCTTGTGTGGTGACTCACTGGTGATGGCCGCCTGCTTCGCGCCCAATCAGCTGCACCGCTAGTCTTAATACATGTGGGACATGTTCAGATCATATAAGCCATGTGAAACCATATGCCGCCAAATGTGCAACATGTTGTCCACATTTTTTGCAATATATATTATATGCTCACTATATACTATATATACATATACAATATATATATATATATATTATGTATAAAAGATTACATGTATCATATATATCATGCATAGAAAGCCACACATATATATAACATACTATAATAGTATATCATGTTATTATATGCATATAATGTGTATAATGCTATGTATCATTATATAATATATATGCATAATCTTTCATTCATATTTAATATAGACAACATATGTATGATATAAGATTACTCATATATAAGTGCGTATATATCATGTGTAATTTGCACTTATGAGGCATATATATTCTAAACTTATAGATTACAATGCATAATATTATATGTAGTCGTACTTGCATATAGTTATTAAGATCATCATAAATAAGTATATATCATTCGCATATATTTTGAGCGGTTGCATGCTATGGGGATGAGCTTTGAACGGTCGATATTTGTTTGACCAGATCGAACGGCCGATAGCTAATAATTGCCGCCTAGCCAATGAGAGGCAGGCGGGCGCATACCGCGCAGCCCGGCAGTCGCGGTGCCGTATGTCACTGATGGCCGTCGTGCGCGTGCGATGTGTCTTGTGCCCTAGGGTAAAGTGCCCTAATGTCGGGCAGTTGTAACAGCTCAGGGATCCTAGCGGCCAACACATAGACATACCATAGCAACAAGCATGCAATGCGAGAGCACAACGTGATAGCGAACCCGATAATAACTAACTCAACAATGGCAGTACGTTAGCTTATATACTACCGCTAACCGGTCCTACCAAGTGCTGCCTAAGATCTAGGTCTCTAGAGTCTTCGGTAGGGGCCGCGGTGACCTTATTTCGGTCACGCCTGTTTTTTGGCTGCTGTAAGCGCTGTGGGCCGTCGATCGCGGTGAGGGTTTAGGAGCTGTTAGATGTGGCTAACGCGCGTCTACTGGTTCAAACCCCATCCCGTTTGACCAAGTAGAGCGGCAGATTTGAATTTTTGAAAATAATGAGTTTAGGTTAAATGCTAAGTGATAGTCCTTAACTGTTATATAACTTTTGGCTGTGAATGAGTTTTGAAGTGCGGTTTGTTGCTGTGTGTTAGTTTAGTAATGATGCAACTTTTTTCAAAGTTTCATGCTGATTGGATAAGATTTGAGAAACTTAATATGTCACCCCTCCCAAGTGTCGCCGTAACATTTTTAAAAGTTGGTGAAGGCTGTAACTATTGAGTGGCGCGGGCTTTTAAGTTGAGGTTTTTCATTCATTGTTTTGGTTAGTACGTAAGGCTGCTAATCATGAAGTTTCAGCTTAGTTAGATGAGTAATTAAAAAATAAGTGTGCCACCCCTACCGCAACAATCGTAAAGTGCAAGCTTGTGCAAGTTGTATGAGTTAGCTCTTGGACGGTGGCTTGCTGTTGTGGTTGTGTTAGTGTTGCGAGGCAAGCATAGGAGCGGTGGGCTTGCAATGCACGCGTGCAAGTGAGGTGAGCAGGGTTGAGGGCACACGGGGGTATTGAGAGACAAAGTTGCATTCAAGTTTACAAGCAAAGCGCCTATGCCAACTCAGGTACGTTGCACTATGCTATGCCTATGCTGTGTTCTTCTACCGTTTGGCTCAGACCAAGGTGTCACCATTGCCAAGTTGTTGTTGCTGTTGCGGCATTTCATCGTGCCTTACAGTCAGGCACTGTGCTGCTTATAGGTGAGGAAACGGGTTATCAACAAGAGCGTGCAGCAGCGACTAAAAGAGCTGCAGAGCAAGCCCAAGAGGGGACCATACATGAACAGGAAGGCCCGGGAGCAGCTGCTGCCTCAAGTAGAAGCTGCCATCCAAGCTGTGCAGCAAGGGTGCATGAGTGCACGAGCTGCAGCCAGGGAGGTGGGGCTGCCAGAGTCCACCTTCCAGGACTATGTGGAGGACCCTGCACGTGTGCAACAATACAAGTAAGCTGCAGTGCAACACTGTGCATGTGTAGTTGCTGATTGTGCTGTGCATGGCAACACTGTGCAACACACTTACTACTATACTGCAGGGGGGCAGGGAGACCTACCTTGCTACACAATAATGAAGAGATGAAGCTGGTGGAGCTGCTGACTTACCAAAACAGGAGAGCAGCGAGCCAAGACTAGACAAGAGGCCATTGACATTCTAAGCAGATGGAATTGGGATGCATGCTCCTGGGACAGTGAACGGCATGAACTCTTTGTAAAGTGGGCGGAGTGGCAGCTGTACCGCTTGTACAATGGCTGGCCACGCCACCTGGCGCCGCAGGCAAGCAAGCTGGCACCAGGTGGCGTGCATACCGTGAGACTCACCCTAGACCCCCCCGCCCCCTAAGACAGAGGCATACGACTCAGACTAGACTAGCTTAGGCCTATGCTTGACGCAAACAGCTGTACATAAACCATGCTGATGCTTACAACACCCACACCCATGTGCTTACCATGCATGCCGCTGCTGCTGTCGCCGCCCACTTCGCCTACTGGCATATGTGCCTGTAATCTGCCTCGTTTGCTGACAGGTTTCTCCCGCCACAAAAGGGCGGAAAAAGGTTGACAGCCGCCTCACTGTGGCGGGAGCAGGCAGATGTCAGAGCCAGCAAGGCCATCACCCTACATCCGCAATACCACGGTGATGGCCGACGCCATTCCTCCTGCTACACAGGCAAATGGGTGACCGAAATAAGGTCACGGGTCGATTTGACCTGCTGGGATTGCACATGCCCACTTGGCGCGCTATAACTCCTGCTATACTGGTCAAAATTTACGTAAAAAAATAGAGACGTGTAGCCAATTTGATAAGCTACACATCACTCACTAACATCACCGCCAAAAAACAAACAGCCTGCTAGCTATGATAGGTCAAACCTTATTTGCCCGAAATTAGGGCACTTTACCCTAATGCCGGCCGGCCGGCCGGCCCAATCACACGCCAAATCAGCCGCACCGCTAGTTTGTCATAGATGATGCTGATACCTCTAAAAATGTTCTGCTGAAGTGACGCCACCCGGTCACCAACACTCGGTCTTACCGGAGTAAGTTATGCTTTGTGCATGAACTTGTAACCAAAGTTTTTCTTTTTGCATATTACATTGACTTGCATAGTCACGTTTGTCAGTTTATGTGGCTGTTTTGTGCCCTTCGGTTCAATAAGCTGCATAGCTAGCTTATTGAGACCAGCTTTGAGGCTAGTACAAAAGGCGTAGTAACCACTTTTTCAGTTTTATTACTTTGGTTGAGCTAAAAAGGGATTGCTCATGGCTTCCCCCTACACTACAGCAAGTTGTCTGATCGATGTTTGCTTATATTTGTGTTGCACACGTGTTCACCCGTTTGTATGCTCACCATACATGCTGTAAACTATGGCATGCCTGGACATGTCCTACGAATGATCCAGGTTTACTGAGGTCCAATCCAATGGCCTCTGCATATACCTCACCACCCGGCCAATCCGAAGGCTGGACATTTTGGCAATGCGGCAGTTTCGCGCGTTTGTCGGTTCTGAAGTGGACCTTGCCGGTCGTAACCTGTACTTTAATCAATCTTAATCATTTGTGCATCATGTAACACTTGTAGTTTACGTGTTTGAGGGTTATCTCACCCTCTATTCACATGCCTTTTATCGTTATGGCCACATAACAGAGGTTGGTCGTGGGTGCAAAGGGTTTTTGTGGACAACCTCACTTCCTACAGTCTTTTCCCGCCTGTTCGTGTAGGGTGCCAAGGCGGGGCGGCGGCGGCGGAGGAGGATGAGCAGTATGGGAAGGTGAAAAGGCGAGGAGTAAGAGAAGGGAGCAATCACTTATAGTGCATCGCCTAATGAGTTTGCTGCCGCTACAGGCGTGTAGCAAGATTCGGGGGGACACTGTAACAAGTGGGCTCCAACCACTAGGCTATGGTAGCAAAAGACACCACCATGAGTGAGGTTTGTCACAATGCATCCCACATTGTGACAGACACTTTTAGTGCAATGTTATGCTAACTTCTATTGTTATCACCTGCAATTTATCGTTTTCAACATATACTATGTTAGTTGGCACTATATGCAAGCTACTTGCAGTTGGGACGCAGTATGCGTCTAACCACGATATGACACGATATTGATGACTTAAGCAGCACCTCTGAGCGTGTAATTTTTCAAGTACATTATGGCAAACTGAGAGCATGTCGAACTTGCTAAGCTATGGCAATGTGCTTGTCATGCATAAAAAGCACGGCTTAACACCTTTAAAGATCTTTTTACATATGTGAGTTTTATACACGCAAGGGCAACATACACAGCATACATATCGTCATAAACAAGCCCACTATATGTTCTACGGTACAAGTTCATCCTTATGAGCAACAGCTACTGGACATGCTGATAGCAAGGTAGTAGAACTCTACTATCTTGAGCCTTCAAGGTGGTCAGGCATTGCCGGAGACTTGCACTTGGGATGGAGAGTTGGCTTGCAGACCCAGCCACATCAAAGTCTTGTAGGCTCGGCATCGACTCCTACTATGAATCCTAAGGCCAGCACTGCTTGCAGCCTTCAACATCTCAGCAGACAGTGCAGCCTTGGATGTTGTGTGCATGGGTTGTCTTTTCTTGGTCTGCCATTGCCTGTTTCCACTCCTCAGACACATC
>RHPI01003009.1:288632-304382 GCA_009103225.1 Chlorokybus atmophyticus
CCCCCCCCCCCCCCCCCCCCCCTCTTGCTGCTAAACGCCCACGCCCTGCACCGGCCCCTGCCGCTCATGCCCATGCCGCTTCAATCAACCCTGTCCCCATGCACGGAGGCGCCGCTTCTTAAACTCCTACACCCCTTGAAGCCCCAACACCGCCTCCGCCCCTGCCAACGCCAACGCCAGCGCGCCCCTGAACATTAGTTTTTTTTGGCTATGGCTGCCGAGGCCAGACCCTAAGTGGCTGGGCGCTACCTCCCATACCGTGAGAGCTACTCCATCAGAGTAGCTCTCGCGGTATGAGAGCAACCATATCTCGCAAAGCACAAATCAATCACCCATATTAATTAAAAACATAATGTTAAAAACATATACATGATTGCCGATAAGTTGGTCACCATAGGTTTACGGTCTCATCTGATGGTGCATAAATTACCAAACTACCAAGCCTTTGCGCAAGGCAGTATATAGGGTCGTCATATGTGTAGTGTACAATACCGCCATTTTGCTGCAATTAATGTTCATTCCTATACTCTTGGTGTTGAAATATTGTTCCAAATTACAACCAACTACTACCTTTATATAATTTCATAAAATTACACACCGTGCTGTAGACTCTTGCACAATAAAATCTTGCATCTTACATGTATACTTATTATCGAGCCGTATGCGTACAGTATTGCGACACAATATGACGACTCGTTATCGGACAAGCTTTCGCGCATATATTCGCATGGTACGCATACAAGTGGAAATGGTAATCAAACTTAGTATTTCCTTACGCATGAAGTATGCATCAAAGCATCAAAACTCAACCATTGAGCTATAATGCTTATGATGATAAGAGTATATACAACAGTCAAATCCATAACATACCATTTTCTTGGCATGCAAGTTAATACGTTATGATAGTCGCAACCACTACATACTGCTGCAAGTTGGCCATGGGTGCATACTCATGCATGCAATCATGAGCACTCCTCATTGTACACTTTCATCGATATCGCTATTTAAAAGAAATGATATTGTGAGCCATACGATGCCTTTTTGCACATGTGTTTGCATGATGTGATGCAAAGGTACCATCTGTAATGCAAATGGAAGACCACCAATAATGCTCATCATTTTCATAAAGTTTACTCTATAATTACAAGTTATACTTAATAAGATGTAAACGTATAAACACTGCAATGAACGCTATCTGCTGAGCTTGTAAATTGAAAGATTAACATATATGTACGCAATTCATGTCCATGTTGAATTCAATATCTGTCTTATTGCATTGGAGTAAAGGTGCAAAGGTTGATAAAGTGCCAACGTTATTAAAATTACGACACGTCTTCGCGTAGTACTATGCGCTTCAAGTCACATTTGCATAATAAGTTCACATAATCGTGGATATGGAGTTATATATAGATGCCTCGATTGACATCACTTCGGCCAAGTTACCTGCAATAAGCAACGGTGCAAACATTGTCAATGCAATGCATTTAAGTGTCCCTCGCCGATCTTGTGCGCTCAACATAAAAATGAGTAATTTGTAGCAGCTAACATCGCGTCGTAGCAAGTGGCTAGCAAACCCAATCGCAAACCTCAATCCATATGCTATGTTTAGTGCCGCAGTGCAGCTGGTCGATGGCGGTGGCGGTGGTTTGGTTTTTATTGGCAGCGGTGGTTGTGTTTCAGCCAACCACTAGCGCTTTTCAATAGTTGGCAATGTTTAGAGTATAGCTGAAGCTTGCAATTGGTAAGTTGTAAGTTAAAACATTAGGTGCGGTAGGTGGTAAATGAGTTCTGGCTTGGGGGTGGGTGGGGGTGGGGGTGGGTGGCGGGGTATGGGCGGGGGTGTGAGGGGCACAGCTGGCGGCGTGAGCGAGCCAAGTCCGTTAAAGCTTCATGCTTTGTAAACCAGGACGTTTTTGTATGTTCGTTTTGTCAGCCTTAGCGTTTCATACTGCTAAAGACATGAAGTCATGCAGTGAGGGTTGGGCTGTCCCAGCGCTCCTGCAGGAGGGTTCAACCGGCGGGATTGCAAATGGCGCCACCTAGCAGGTAACAACATTCGTGCATTACAATCTCGTAGGTGTTTAAGAACAGTTGCAAATTGATATTGCTGTAATGCAATCAATTCACATGCTGATTACTGTAGCAGTAGGATTGCATGCTTGCAGTTTGTACCCAAAAGTCGCAACACAGAATTGCATGCACATAGTGCAGCAAGTCAAGACATTATGCGACGGTGCTCGTGCCTTGCCACCTGTGAGTTGGTCTAATCAACAACCCTCTCACCAAGGCACAGTATTCACACCGGAACCTTGCCCCCTCTGCCAAGCACACACGTGCGCCCCGCCACTCGCGTACGCATCGCATGCGCTCGAAGCTACACACCGACTTGTGTAGCGCCTTGGATCGTCACACAAGTAAGCACACACCAATGGACACTCGCTAGCAACCCTTGCTAACCACCACCAAGCTTGCACACAAGAAACTAGGGAGCTAAAGGTTGTATTGCAAATTGTAGAATGTCACTTTTATACCTACCAGTCTGCACATGCTACTGTCTAGACGATTCTAGCGCTAGACGAAATTAGAAGCTCAGATATTCTTGCAGAATCTTGTAGTACACTTCTAGACCTTTCCGACACACCAAAGATCTCCTCATTTGCTGCTCATATGGTCAAGTTATACTACCTGGCGCCAGGCCCTTCCAAAAATCTGGTTGAGCCCTCCGTTTTCTGGCGTCTTCCAGACTGGCCCTGGGCCGGGCGAAATCTGCGGCAGACTCGCAACTCGCCGACATCCGCCACAAGTCATGAAAAACATGATACAAAAATAAGGCCTAACATGGCCATGAAAATCACGAAATTTGGCCTTGACTGTTACACTCCTCCCCCCCTAGGTGAGCTTCGTCCTCGAAGCTCGCGAGGTTGTCGTCGAGCAAGATAGTCACGCACAACGTCTTGAGCACTAGCCAGGTGTGCCTCTGGCTCCCAGGTTACTTCATGCAATGGATAGCCCTTCCATTGCACTAAGAACTTGCGCACGCCATGCACAAACTTCTCGCCAAGGATGTCTTCTACCTCCCATTCTGGTTCATCATCCGTGCCAACTTCGGGGGGCGGCCTTTCTGGCGGTTGTCCTCGATATGCCTTCAGAAGGGAGACGTGAAAAACGGGGCACACGCATGGTGTCGGGTAACTCCAGCTTGTACGCCACGTCCGAAAAATCTTTGCTGACCTTGAATGGTCCCAACCAGCGTTCATTCAGCTTGCGAACTCCCGTACGCACCTGTACAACCTTCGCGGACAGTAACCCAATGTCGCCTTCCTGAAATGTGAGGTGTCGGCAATGCGCGTCTGCGTACTGCTTCTGCCTGTTTTGTGCCACCAATAGCGCCTCCCTAGCTGCCTTATTAATGTCCGCGCACTTTGTGAGGAAGTCATTAGCTGCCTCTACACGCACGCCATGCCGTCATCGGTGTCAATAGATGTTGCCCATAGTTCATGAGGACGGGAGTGACACCTGTGCTTGCATTGTGGTGGTTGTTGATCGCAAACTCCACCAACTCAAGCAGCTCCGCCCAATTGTCTTGTCGCGCGTTAACGTAGCAACGCAGCATGTCCTCGATTACACAGTTGGCCCGATCTGTTTGCCCATTAGTTTGCGGGTGGAATGCCGAGCTAAACTTCAGTGTGGTACCCAGTGCACTATGCAGCGCCTCCCAAAACTTACTTGTAAAGCGCGGGTCGCGATCACTAACAATGCTTCATGGTAATCTTTGAGAACGAAACACATGCTTCACGAACAAGCTTGCTGCCTCCGGTGCCGTGCAAGACTCATCACACAGTGCCAAGCGAACCATTTTGCTGGTTTTGTCAACGAACACAAGTATATATCGTCGTACCCTTCTTTTCTCTTTGGTAGCCCCATGATAAAGTCCATGGTAACCTGCTCCCACTTGGACAATGGCACAGGAAGAGGTTGCAGCAACCCACCTGGCTTTTGGTTGCTTGCCTTCACCCTTTGGCATGCGTCGCACAACGCCACGTAGTCGCGCACGTCGCGATGCATCTCTCGCAAGTAAAAACGCTGCTTTAAGCTTGCAAAAGTCCTCTCCAACCCTTGGTGACCAGCAATGGGCACGTCATGAGCTTCCTTCAGCAACTTCACACTGATATGCGCAATATTGGGAATGTACAAGCGCCCGTGGTGCCATAGCAGCCCGTCGCGCATTCAGCTCTTGCAACACTTTCATACCCTCCATGTCTTCACAAAGCTCTTGCCAAATTTGGTCGGTCCACTCGGGCTGCACTTGATCGAGTGCCTTAATTGCATTAAGCCGGCTCAGCGCGTCAGCAACACCATTTGACGTACTGGGCTTGTATTTGATATCGAAGTCAAAAAGTTGAAAGAACTCCAGCTATCTTGCATGTTTGCGACTTAGATGAGGTTGTGTTTGTAAGTACCTTAATGGAGAGTGATCCGTCTCAAGCACGAACTTTTTGCCTTCCAGAAAACGACGCCATTGTCGTAGCGCCATAACTTGCGCCAAAAATTCCTTCTCGTGCACGGGGTAATTCAGCTCCGCATCACTCATCTTCTTGGTAAAAAATGCTACAGGTTGAAGGCCGTTGCCATGGTCTTGCTGCAAAACAGCTCCTACGGCTGTGTCGGACGCGTCGCAAGTAAAAATAGATGTCTTTTCCAAGTTGGGGTGAGCCAGGACTGGTGCCTCCATCAGCGCCTTCTTCAACGCAGCAAACGCATGTTCCTCTGTTGCTGACCAGCTCCAAGGCTTTCCCTTCTCGAGGGCAATCAAGGGAGCAGCTATGCGCGAAAACCCCATGATAAAACTTGCGATAATACCCCGTAAGGCCTAAAAAGGACATTACCTCCTTTACGTTGGTCGGGGAAGCTCACTCGCGCACCACCTGCACTCTGTTGGGGTCCGGTTTGATGCCTTCATGCGACACGATGTGGCCTAGGTACTCCACCTCTCAAAGCAAGAATTTGCACTTTTGTAGCTGGGCGTACAACTTGTGTTCGCGCAAACGCTGCAACACGCGCCGTAGAAGTGCCACGTGCTCCTCTTTTGTCTTCGCGTACACTCAAATGTCATCGAGGTACACGAGGACTCCCTTACCAATTAAGTCAGCGAAAACGCTGCTCATTAGCGTTTGAAATGTTGCCGGCACGTTCGCAAGTCCGAAGGACATAACCAACCACTTGTAGTGCCCATAACGTGTGTTAAAAGCTGTTTTCTCTACATCCTCGGGAGTGATGCGGATTTGGTGATAACCTCCAGCAAGATCAAGTGTTGTAAAATGCTGCGCACCTTGCAATTGCTCCAGCAACTCGTCGATACGTGGGAGTGGAAAGCAATTCCTCTTCGTGATGTTGTTGAGAGCTCAGTAGTCGACGCACATGCGCAAGCTCCCGTTCTTCTTTCGTACAAATAAAATAGGTGCACCGTAAGAGGACTTACTAGGCCTGATGTAGCCTCTTTTTAACAAGTCCGCTACCTGCCTCCCGGCCTCTTCCAGCTCCAAAGGTGACAACTTGTATACGGGTCGATACGGTGGCTTGTGCACGCCCTCAATCAGCTTCACACGGTGGTCCACGCTCCGTGGAGGTGGTAGACCAAATTGAAGTCCGTCCACCATGATATTTTGGTATTTTTTAACAAGTTAACACACCTCGGGGTCCATCGTAGACGTCTTAACATCGTCACTCCGCTCCGGTGCTGACTTTGCAGTGTTTTCGCGCACCACGCACAACCATGCAGCCTTTGCCTTCTGTGGAGATAATAACTTCCTCAATTGCACATAAGGGATCTGATCAATTGTCGTACCACCCAATTGTGTGTGCCGCGCCTCGATGACGTTCGACGCAGCTTGAATGGACTCTCCACCATTTCGTTCGCTGGTGAGCACGCGCTTCCTCCAATTGATGGATGGATAATGTTGCCATAGCCACGATAGTCCCAAAATCCCGTGCATCACCCTACCGAACGGTTAAGACGGGATTTTGGGAAACCGTTCCGTAGGGTGATGCAGCAAAATCGCATGTTCTCCCTCATCTTCCCAATGCGAACGCACAACTCTTTGGTCATGAACGCAGCGCCATTACCTCCAAAGGGTGGCTCTCCATCAGCGAGCTGCACTTCACCTCCTCGTAATGACGAAAGCCAACCATAACGCCGCGCAATATCAATACTCATAAAGTTGCTGTTGGCACCGCTATCAATCATGAGCTTGCACTCTTTCCATCGTCCTTGGTCATCGCAAATGTGTGCTCGAAGCCCGAAGTACTTTGTCGCCTCCTCCTTTGCATAACTCACCACCGTTGGCACGTTCATAGCCAACTCCTCTTGCTTCCTTGATGGAAATGTCACAGCATCCGTTTGTGCATAAGGCTCCTTCGTATCCCCAGCAGTAGCCTCCTCACCTATTGGGGGAAGTCGTTTTCCTGCTCCACGCCATTTTGCTCCATGGTGTTGACGCAACAATGACGGCGAGGGTTGCCATCCGGTGTTGGCCTTTGCATGCTTCGTTTGGGGCATCCGTACGCTAAATGCTCAGTCGACCCACACGCATAACACTTGCGCACACCTTTACCTCTTTCACCACGTCCGCCGTGCTTCGCCTTACTTCCATGCGTGTGTATGGCACCACCTCCATTGGTACGCGTATTGGTCGGGCCGGCCGGCCTGTCGGCATTCAACCTACATCACACATCCCGCGCTAGGGCCATCACACGGCACCCGCGACTGCTGGGCTGCGCGGCAGTATGTGCGGCCCGCCTGCTTCTCATTGGGTAGGCGGCGAGAACAAGCGTGACACCGTTAAATCTGCCTAAAAACGACCCTGGCCGTCCAAAGCACATCCAATTGTTTAAACGCATGCCAATAAATGTAAGCACAGTTCTGCATATGTGGCCGCTTATGGCTGCATGTTGATCATTTCAATGTGTTACATTAATAATATTGATAAATATGCTGCAATACGGTGCAATATGGTGCAATATGGCTAGCAACCTGCAATTAAGTGTTACAAAACTTAATGCAACGTAACGTTTACGCCATGGTACGTGCTAACATATTCGGTAAGTAATGCCAAGGTTACCACCATAAAAATAATGCTAACCGAAATTACCTTAACGTTAAGATTCAATTAAACGAAATTGCATCGTTAGGCCACCATTTGGTCATGCATGAAATTGTTAAAATGGGATCGCAACGTGACAACAGCCGTTGCTGAAAAGGCAGCGAAATGGCTAATCATTGCAGAGATGCGTAAATTATGCTAAAAACTACCTCAGCATCAACTGCTTACCAACGGTGACCCAAAATTGCTAGGGATTTGGTGCAATTGCAGCACAGTTAGTAATTAAAACGGCCGCGTTGGCGGTATGAGGTCGGCGCAGGCCCTATGCCCGAAAGACATGCCGCCACTACTCACCCCTCGTTTTAACAGATCCACTCAACCATTTCACGCTAATCGATTACACGCTATAGTTACTGCGTCATAAAACATGGTCAACAGCCGAAATATCAGCGTCACATTGGATCAATCACATTAATCATGGCCCCATCAACCGACATCTTCGTACGGTATGTAGATATCAGTTGCTGAGGCCACGGATTGAAACGGTGGCATAAGTTCTGCACTCACAAGACGGCAATTTTGCGAAGTGCTGTGGAGGCCTAGCTTAGGTTCTGTACACGTACAATCGATCTTTGCCATAAGAATACCGTCAGGCACAAAGGTTTCTCGTCTTTTGGCGGGGGTATTATATTATTCGTTATAAGACTGCATAATCTTACAACGCATATTTATGATGATGTGGAAGGATTTACTGAGTTAAAACATGTATTTGTTGGTGCATAAGAATAGAATATGTAGTAATATCTTGAATGTTAAATAATATACCTATAGACATGCTAGCTACATTTATGTACATGGAACGTCGCTGTTTCCTCTCGTTGTGGGCATACCGTAGTGCCGCGAAATCTTCGTAAAATAAGTAATTTGGGCTGGCCGCTAAACATTTACCGGCAAGAACTATGCGTTCTAATGGTGGTTGTTTAGCGTGCATAGTCTTGCTCGGTTTCCACGACATAAACAACAAATGCCTGGCAGCTACTTTACGGAGATTTCGCGGCACTACGGTAATCGAGCAGTAACTACCAAAAAATGTTTTATACAAAAGTTTTTGTGTATCCAATGCAGCCAAGACTATTCTTATGCCCGGCGGACATCGGTCCCCGAAAATTTAGTGTCATGACGGGTTATTCCATCGGATGTGATAATAGCGGGGGTGGACTGTACTCTCGGCTTGTACCGAACCCTAAACGTTTGTGCCATGTACAGTCTACCCCCGTTAAAAGACTTCGCTTTAAGGGAATAACCCCGCTAAGATCATGGATTATCAAAAGACCAATGGTTTTACAGGCAAATATCTTCGGTTAGTGGAATAGTCTTGTACGTAATAAGACTAAAGAGAAGGCTTGAAAAATTAAGTGGGCTCAGTCTTGTAACGGGGGAATACCTTGTTAATAGCATGATTGTCTTGTTGATATTAGAATAATTATATAAATTAAATCATAAAGTTCATATATTGTATTGTATGGTTTATTGAGAAAATATGAATATAAATTTTACCACGTCAGCAAATGATGACGTGGCTTGAGGTTATCGGTCGATACCCCCATTAACAGAATATATATCCTTTAAACAATAAAAGAATATATAGTCTTATAAGCGCCAAGAGAATAACCCCGTTAGTGGAATGAAAAGCTGAAAGATGAACGTGATTCTTATAACGGGGGTAGACTGTACATGTGAACAGTCTGGTGCTGTAACCCTAATCCTGCGACACATCAATCAGGGTGCGCGTCATGTTGGGTGCGCCTTGACACAACAACATGAGGTGGTGTCATGCTAACAAACAACCACTGTGCCACGCCAGCTGGCTTGAAGGTGGATGCGGAGATTGCCAGCGGCAGCGGCGGCGGCGGCGGCGAGGGGGAAGAAGGCGAGGTGTAGCGTCTGCGGCTGCAGCGCGTCATCTGAGGGGGGGGTAACTGCTTGCTTGCAGTAGCACCAGACCGGCGTTTCTCGGAGTGTTTGAGGCAGGTGGGACAGCAACTAGGGCTTGTTGGGTAGTTGGTTGGAGTTTGTGCTTTGGCTGTGCGTTGGAAGGAGGAAGGTCGGAGGAGGGGAGAGGGTTAGGCCAATACCAGGCAAAGATGTTCATCGTGGACTGGTTCTACGATATTCTGGCGACCCTGGGGCTATGGCACAAGGACGCGAAGATCTTGTTTCTGGGCTTGGACAACGCTGGGAAGACGACGCTGCTGCACATGCTCAAGGATGAGCGCCTGGCGCAGCACCAGCCCACGCAGTATCCCACCTCAGAGGAGCTTTCCATCGGCAAGATCCGCTTCCGCGCCTTTGATCTCGGTGGACACGAAATCGCTCGCCGTGTGTGGAAGGATTACTATGCCAAGGTAGGTGCTAGCTTCTCTGGCCGTTCAAGTTGCGCCCATACAGCTTATGCGCAATTCTCACATGCTTGCCTGTTGATGAGTGATTTTGCGTAAAACAGTGTCTGATTTCTCTCAGATACATGGTGTTGTATGACGGGGTTGTCACCATCATGCAGCCTCTTGGCGTGCTTTCAGCTTGACAACAGGAGTGTGTGTTTTGGCTACAAAGCTATCTTGACACAATCCCTATTTTTAAACTGCCCCCTCAGTCGGCGTTGCAAGTTACTCATATACATGGCCTCCTCTTTGTGTCAGGTGGACGCCATTGTGTTTTTGGTGGATGCTGTGGACAAGGAGCGCTTCCCTGAGAGCAAAAAGGAGCTGGACGCACTGTTATCGGATGATAGTCTGGCTTCAGTGCCGTTCTTGATACTGGGCAACAAGATTGACATCCCTTCTGCAGCCAGTGAGGAGGAGCTGCGATACGCCCTGGGACTGACCAACTACACAACTGGCAAGGGGAAGGTGGCTCTGGCAGACACCAACATGCGACCCATCGAGGTCTTCATGTGCTCAGTCGTGCGCCGCATGGGTTATGGTGAAGGAATCAAGTGGATGTCGCAGTACATCAAGTGAGCGGCAGCAGGACGTGCAACATGAGCAGGCAGGGTGGAGCGGCCAGAGTGGACTCGTAATCATGCGTGATCTTTCACCACTCGAGGGTTTCCCTTCTGGTGGTCAACAGTTTCCGCAGCTATGGCGAGTTCTCGCTTTGTTGCTTGAGCTATGCTTGCGAGTTACCGTGATGGTAGGTTTTTACTTGTGACAGTATGATCATTAGGCTGGGCCAATTGCGTGCATTAAGCAACTCCTTGCTTGCTATCTTGGCCTACTCGTAGTGAGCACCGTATGCAAGGGCTGATACATGTTTTCTGATATATTGATGTGAGGACCCTCGACACATGCCCCTCGATAAAGGTTGCAGTGCGGTGAACATGACTCAGGCGTTCTACTAGAGTTGATTAATTATACCCGCATTTACCAACATACTCAACACGCAGGATATGCTCGTGGCCGTTATGCATACGGCATGTTATCATGTGACTCATACACCCCGAGCAGCTTCCCCAAACTCTGTGGCTTATGTGACCTCCAGCTGAGCTGTCATTGCATCAATTTTGCTTTGGCGGTAACTGCTTTGTCACCTCGTCCATCTCCAACACGCGCTGGCTCCATGAGCTCGTGCATGTAAAGCAAAAGTAGATGTGCGCATTTTCATAAGATCTTTGTACAACCCCGAAAGGGTCTACGCCACATGTGCACATGACAGTAGGGTCCCACCCCGATGGTGCTCAGCCTCAGCAAGCTCTCAACCTTTATTATCATTGACCTGCAACATGGCGGTCGCTGCGGATGGAGCCATGGACATTGGCAAGTTCAGTCCTGCTTGCTGCTGCGTGGCGTGGACGTGGCGGAGGCGGCGTGCTGCTGGTGCTGGCAAGTGATCCCTGGTCCTTGCTGCTGTTCTTCCCTTCCCCCAACCCCCTCCCTTCCTCTAGCGTCTAGCTAGCGCACTTGGTTAGCATAGAGGGCCCCCCACCCCGTGTTCTGCTTCTGCTGTGCTGTGCTGTGCTGTGCCGTTGCTCTTGGTCATATAATGCCATTGGCCCTGGCCCGTATCATGGCCCCTGTGTTGTGCCTTGTACAAGCGTCCAATAGCAGTGCGGCCAAAGCAAGACCATGCCCAGACCCCACGCAAGCTTACTCTGTTTACAGATGTCACAAGCACTTGTATGGCGGCTTTTGGAGTTTGTGTGACGTACAAACAATACTGAACACAATGACGGATGCATAGTGACATGAAATGCAAGCAGCAAGCACAGTGTCAGACATGCCACGATCAACACCATTATATGTTTTAACCACAGGGCTGATCAAGCACCTCAGCAAACTAGCGACACTACCATTAGCACCCCATTAGCCATGCAAGCATGCATATGTTATCATCTGCCCAGTGGCTGTGACACACGGCACTCCTGCGAGTGATAGTGACGACAAGTAAAGACCTACTTAAGAGGTGGGGTTGTCGGTAGATGTGTTGCTAAGATTTGTTGCTGTGCTGTATATTGTGGGGGAGTGACACCTGCTGTTACCCTGCAACTCTTGCCACATATTCCGTTTGCAACATGGCTCGGTTGATATGACACAACACTGCATAGCAACAAGTTTCCTAACCTTGCGACCAGAGCGCATGGGGGCAGGCAAGCGAACAGGTGATGAGGGCCAAACACGCTCATACATGTGAGCCACGGCAGGGCATTAGGAAAGACATGTTAATCACGGACACATGTGGCAGTCACTGGCGGAGGAGGCCGCGCGAATGCGCTCGTGGACCGTGTCGGAGAAGATGAGCTGCAGCTTTGGCGCCAGAGGCACCAGCTCCGCGTGGAAGTTGCGACAGAACATCCTCAGGTAGCCCAGCGTCTTCGCCACCCACGCCTCGCTGTGGTCTGGTCACGCACACCGCACAAACACACAATCAGATGACCACAGTGTGATGCCTATACATTCCTTCACAAAAGTCGGCCATTACTACTGACCTGCTCTCTGGTCTTCCACCTCCATGGTGGCTGTTCCCGCGCCATTATTATCGGCTGCCCCATTGCTTTGCGACAGGCGCTCTGATATGCTCTCCACAAAGCGCTCAAACAGCACCACAAACAAGTCCTGCAAACACACGCATGCACAAGAGATTTGCTTTGGACTGGCCACTCCTTGTCCAAGTCCAAGTCCAGCAGCACGCCCTCTCACCTCTTGTTCTTTGATGGCTCGTCCCAGCAGCGCCTGCTTGACCTCCATCTGCTCCTCAGCGGCGTCCACCTCCTCCTTGACGTTGCCCCCTTGCCCCTTGGCCGCCTCCGCCGCCCTGCCCGCCGCCGCAACGTCCGCGCGCAAGTCCGCCGTGCGCGCGTGCGTCTTGTTCACCGCATTGCGCAGCACCTCCCACACCCTGTCCGACACGTGGAAGACCGACGCCTGCGCCGGCGAGAACGCCCAGTGCACAATGGTGGTGTTGGCCACCAGGCGCTTGGCCATCAGCTGGTCGATCACGATGGCCGTCCACTGCGACGAGTCGCACCAGAAGGAGGCCACGATGTCCAGGAGAGACAGCTGCGCGTTGACGTCAGGCAGCAACTTTTGGAGGAGAGGCTGAAAGCGCTCGAGGACGGTGACGGTGTGCGTGAAGCTCTTGGACCCGATGTTGAGCAGCGTCTGCGCCACCACCTCCTGCGAGGCGCGCAGACCCAGACCGACCAGCTTCTCCTCCGCCCACTGCAGCGCCTCGCGCGCGCCCTTCTTCGCGCGCACGAGACCGTATAGCTCGTTCGACAGCGCCGACTCGTTACTTGTGGCCGCCATCTCCTCCTCCTTCACATCCGCCACCACCTCCTCCGAGTACTTGAAGTGCGCCTTCGGCTCCGGAGGCATCAGCTCCACAAAACCCTCTGGCAGACTCTGCACACGCACAATGCTCATCATCATCATGCATGCAACGCAACGCAAGCGTATGTGTGATGGGGTGGAGTGTGCGGGTGGCGTACCTGCCGTATCCTTCCGTGGTACGACAGGCGTATCAGTCGCTCGATGACGGACGCGACAAACACTCGCTGGGGGTGCCACGGCGACAGCTGTAGCACGTCGCCCCACTCTTGCCAGGGCCACACGTAGTTGAAGTTGGATCTGAACAGAGAAAGAGAGACTGAGAGCACTAGACAGAAGCGCCCTTCATCAGCGACTCCTGTAGTGCTTCAGTACAGAGGTTGCTGCAAAACACGCATTGCATTGATCACGATGACCACATGACAACCACCCATGTGGGGCTTACAGGTGGTGACTGAGCCATTCTGCCAACCGCCAAGCGCAGTCCACGTCCAGGCGGGGCAGCTCTTGATATAGACTCTGCGCACGACACACACGCGTGCTCCAGTCAATCTCTCAACGCGACGCACAAACGCCACATTCTCTTTTGCACGCGACTTGCTGCTTACATTGGCTGCGCGTGCGAGCAATGGGGGAAACTCGGTGGGTCGCATCTGCCAAGCACACAAGCACGCATGCGGTCATTGCATGCTTAAGCGTGCAGGGTGATCTGGCAACGCTGTCTGTCATGCCCGCTATGTGCGCCAGCCATGTTCACTGCTGCTCGCCAGCTCCTTACCTTACATACATCCATGATCACGACAGCATAGTACACGGGCTTGAACGGAGGGGACGGGAGCATCATCATCTGCATGCGAGCATTGACGAGACTACGTCAGTACTCGACTTCTTCTGATCAAGCAACATCACACAAGGCGCTGCTGGCAGCAAAGAAAGGGGCGCGCGTGGACATGCCTGGCCCAGGATCGTCTCCACTAGCAACGAGTCATTGCGGGGGATGAGCGTGGCCAGCCTGAACGAACACTCCCTACGACTGCAAACAACCAGCAACAGACTCGCTCAACTTTACCAACAAAGCATAATGATGGACAGCCCACGCAATCCCTGCGCACAACGAGGCGCTGACTTGGCATTGAAGTGGTACAGCGTGTCGACTATGCCGAGCTCCGCCACGCTGCGCTCCAGAGGTTGCAGATTCTGCGCACACCACAACGATGAGCCATGCCACAGCGCAGAAGCAGCAACCAATGAGCGAGTGACCTGCTCTGTCTTTGCCGTTGGCAGCAACCGGAAGAGCACGCGCGGCGGGTACGCGCGGATGATCGCCAGGCGAGCGACGTCGGCATTGCCGCCCGGCAGGTCAAAGCCCGGGAAACCCACGGCACCAAACTCGTGAGGCTCCGACTCTGCGAGCTGCTGTCCAAACGCCGCGTGAAGCGTCGGCACTGCCGCGAGCGAGACAACCAACCACATCAGTACATCGATGGACAACCAACAAAAGCACCAACACGCAGACACAGGTGCGTTCCGCCGCTCTCACCGCAGTTGAGCGACCAGGCTGAGGTCGCTCTTGTCTCAGTGACTCGCTGCCAGATGTCGTCCAGATAGTCCTGAGCACAACAAAGCAATGAGTATGGAGTATGGAAGCGGCTTGGGTGCCGATTGAGGCGGTGGTGTGCAACCAAGTGTGCCCCCGTGCGTTATTTGAGGATACGCTGTGACTGGAGTTGGATGGGTCTAAACCTGGCTTGTCGCCTCCGGTGGCTGTTGCAGAGCGTGCAGAGCCGCAGGTGCAAAGCTCCGTCTCTTTTGCATGTACTCTTCAGTGCTGGACAGCAGCGCCTCAAACCCCTCTGTGGCCTTCTGCAAGCGACAGAATGCATCAATAGACCATGCAACGCAGCACGCAAATGAAATGAGAGTTGTGGGTTTTTATAGGACGTACCTCCGCGAGGGTTAGCGCTCCCCATGGCAGCATGGCCAGCACGGCAAACACGTAGTAGTCCGCGCGCGGCTGCCACACCGGACGGTCCGGCCTGCCCGCCGTCTCCAACGCGTACCCCACCATCTTGCCCGCCACTTCCAGCAATGTCGCCGGCGCCAACACGCTGCTGTTCACCTGCTCGATGCACACGAAGCAGTTGGTACGCGACACAGTGCGGGGACTTCACGAGTATGCATGAGTAGCGCTTGAAGAGGAAGCCAAGGCACGTACCAGTGCTGCCAAAAACCGGAGTAGCACTTTGATCGTGTTGACGCCAGCGCTGTCCAGGCCGTGCTGTGGTGGTCAACACAATGCGCAAAACCAGTCAGTCAGTCAATTGGTCCATACTGAGCCATAAGCTCATCACTCTTTCAGCACAGGAATGACACTGACCTGCAACTCTGTGTGTGTCCTCTCAACGATCTCAGCCACAACTGGGCGGTTGTCCTTGTTCAGCAACCCCACCTAGCCAGAGCGACGCATGCCGTCCATCAGCACACGACATGCTTGGCAATCGCTACACGAGCATCAACGCCCATACCAAGACGCCGTAGATGTGCACTTTGGTTGGCAGCTCCAGCACGGACCGCACAACCACCTGCTCAGTGCAAGGAGAGAGAAAGATAAGCAACAGCAGTCATGGCATCGCATCAGCAGCACGAGAGCGGACGAGCCAGGTGCTTACGTCGATGACGTCTTGCTGGTACTCTTCGAGCGCAGCCGGCAGCATGCTCACCAGCTGCACCTGCCACCACCACCACATACACATGTGCCAGCATTGAAAATGGCGCTTTCAACCCACTGACTGCATGAGGGGTGACACGCACAAAGGGGGGGCGGG
>RHPI01003009.1:304909-335487 GCA_009103225.1 Chlorokybus atmophyticus
GGGGGGGGGGATCGCACAAGCGTGCGGGTGGCTTACAAGTGTTGGCTCAAGAGGAGGAGGCGCCATGCCTGTGTTAGGGTCTGCATCGCCCAGCCTCACGATGTGCGCGCGGAGCCTGCATGGAGGGAGCGGGCGTGTTACGACCACAGCACTGTTGGTGGTGATGAGTTCATCCATGGACACGCTTCATTGACTCCAAGCACGACAAATTTGTAGGGCGCGAGTCCTTGAGGGGTGTGCGTGTAAGAGAGCTGCCCCACATGAAGGAGCAGAGACGGCAAGACTTCATGCACGCATACCGGGTACACCACCATCACTCAGGCTCAGTGTTGTGAAAGCTGCTGCTTACTCTTGCAGTTCTGGTGGCGGTGGGAGACAGTGCTGGCGAGCGTGCCGCACCATCGGTTCCTCACTTCCGTCATCTGAGGACAGAGACAACCCACTATCATCTCCATCAGCAAATACAGACGGAATCATCATGGCTGAATGCTGGCTGCATCCCCACTTCAGCTGCCAACCACGCAGAACGCAAGCATGCAGCAAGACAGGGCAGGGAATCTGCGTGCGTGTATCTATCTGCATTGCGAGCGCGAGTACAAGATTCTCTCTCCAACAAGCAAGATGTGACCCGATCATGACACAGGTGATAGCTCCATGCGTAATCATGTAACAATCTGTTTCGGAGAGACAGAAAGCGTAGCGCAGCATGCATATCCGTCGCTGCAACCGATGCTGTTCGTGCACTGCAAGACAGTGACTGAGACTTTGGCTGTGTGTTGTTCATGCCAATGCCATGAGCCTTGTCGATGGGTGTGCATGCGTGAAGGACGAATGCAAAAGCCACACTCCACCCCACCTTGGTATTTGAATCGTCGTGGCCCGCCGCCACGCAGCGTTTGCTGCGCATTTTGCTGCGGCGGCGGCAGTTCGACCTCCGGCATCGCGCCCGTGTCGTCGCCGACGGGGTCTGGCCCGGCGTCAGCGTCAGCGTCGTCCGCCATCAACCGCGCCTGCCTAGCCTACCCCCGCCCCTCCGCCGCCCCTCCCACACCAACGGCACACGCAACCCTAATGTAATGCTGGCGAACTAGGCGAGTGGGATGCGCAGCCCGGGCGGAGAGTGGTTATCGCAGGCCCATGCAGGATGCTGCTGATGGCGTATGTGTGTTGTTTGGGGGCCAGCAGGACAGGACTGGTAGTCGTCGTTGGCTGTTGGCTGAATATCAGAAACGGGCAAACCACAACCACCTCGTCCCCATGCACACAGTAGCGTTCCTGTTTGCTGTAGTGGCAGTGGCGGCGTGACTCCATCGACCAGACCAGCCCGTCCACCATGTCCTCCTCCTCCGCTCCCGGCCACCGCCACCACCGCACCGCCAGCCGCCTCCACGACAAGGTGATGGGCGTCCGTTCCCGCGCGCGTGCCAAGACGGGGATAGGAGGAGGAGGCCATGGGGGACACGGGGGAGGAGGGTCCACCGCCAGCAAGGTCGATGAGGCGATGGCGCAGGAGCTGATGGCGCTCGAGTCGCTGCAGCACAGCCTGCAGGAGAAGGAGTACGACGCGGAGGGCTTTGTCAAGAGACACTTCACGCTGTTCGGAGAAAAGGTAGGAGGACAGGAGGGAGGGGGTTGTTAGTAGTGCGAGCGTACATACCGCACACCGGTAGCACATGTATGCTCATGCATGTGTGTACACGTGCATGCGCTATTTGAACATTACATATGTATCTTAGTATATATGCACAGCTATCTATCTATGCGGATATGTATCGTATCTATGCTATCGTGATGCAGTCCTTGGCGAATTGATCATAGCACGTCGCACACTCAACTCCCCGTGTCAGAATAATGTTCAACCTGCAAAGGTCATGCTGACAGACACTCGTCATCACACAGCTGCCACACCACCAAACACTAACAACCAACCCCGTGTGCGTGCGCATACCAGAATGTAGCCATCATTGTCACACTCACACGTCCATACAACCAGAGAGCCTGTCTGTTTGACACGAGCACACAGCAGCAACACTCCGCGCAGCGTGTGTGCAGATGAGTGCTGTCAAGCTCGACTTATGGTTGTCTGCTATGTTTTTCAATCCAGTAACATAGCAGTAGTCCTACTATGTGTGTGCAACTGCAGCGCTGACTAGCTCGGTCTTGGGATGGACATTGTAGTGCGCCAGTGTGCCACTCACGTGGTCAATTTGATGATGCAGAAAGTGCGTATGCTGTGCGAGGAGCTGCAGAGCATGAAGCAGAAGGTGGCTGCAGACATGCGCACGACCGTCTACACCAACTACAGCCACTACATACGGTACTCCTCACTCGCAGCATGCATGTTGCACGCACACTGTGCACGTGTCAACACATTCACCCTGCGCAGTACGTCCAAGGAGATGTCTGATCTCGAGGCTGAGGTTCTTTCCCTCCGCGGCCTCCTCTCCTCCGCCGCGGCCGTGGTCAACAGCCTTCAGGACGTCCCCGCCCTCGCTCCCACGGGAGTAGACTCGTCCACCTCCGCCAAGCCACAGCCACGCGCAACGGGCGAGGACAACGACGACGACGACGACATGGACGAGGAGATGACGGAGGGCCTGGACGCCATCGACGTGCTTCTCGCCGAGCGCCGCGTGGACGCCGTGATCGACGCGCTGGAGGAGGGCGCCGAGATGGTGCGCGAGATGGGGTCGGGTGCGGCCGAGTGGGAGCGCGCGTTGGCCGAGAGACGTCACCGCTTGGCGGAGATGCTCGTGTCGGCCGCGCACGAGCCCTCCGCTGGCGCCAACGAGCTTCGTGGCGCCGTGGCCGCCTTCGCTCGCCTCGGCGACCGCGCTCGCGCCCACGCCCTCCTGCTCGCGTGCCACTCGGAGCGTCTCCAGCGCGCCACGCGTAGCTTACGGCCCACGGCGGCGGCGGGGTCGGGGGCGGGGTCGAGCGGAAGCGCGTATGTCTCGGAGATGAGTCAGATGGTGTTTGCGACGGTGGCGGCGGCGGCGAGAGACGCCACCGTCGTGTTTGGGACGGAGCCGGGAAGGTCGTCGGCGCTGTTGTTGTGGGCCATCGCGGAGACGGAGAGACGCGCCGCGCTGCTCAAGAGAAACGTCCTCGCGTTCACGTCCAGCGGCGCCGCGGGGTTCCACACCGCCGTCGAGTGCTTCCAGGTACGCACACGTGATGTGCTGCCGCTCTCTGCCAAAGCCCTTTCCCTCACGTTGTGTTGTTGCGTGTCAGATAGCGTCGGCGCATTGCGCGGGTTTGGCGTTGCAGCAGCAGGGGCTGGCGCTGCTGCCCGTACTGGAGAGGGCGCTGCAGCCGAGCCTCGCCGAGGCCCTCTCCCTCGAATTCGCGCGCCTGGAGGAGGCCATCACCGCTGCCGGTGCGCCGCGTGTTTTCATGTCACTCAAGCGCGCGCACGCAACCAGCTCACTAATGGCAAACTCTGCGCGCAGCCATCTACGACGACTGGCAGGCGCACCCTTGCCCTGAGCTGGAGGCGCTGGCGGGGCAAGAGCAGGCCGTCGGTCTGCTGCAGCCGGTGGAGGGCGGACTCGCATCGGACAAGCGGGCCTCCACCAAAGTCAGCCTCACAAGCAGCGGACTGATCGTCTTCCAGCACGTA
The DNA here is from genome assembly GCA_009103225.1 of Chlorokybus atmophyticus. Taxonomy (NCBI): domain Eukaryota; kingdom Viridiplantae; phylum Streptophyta; class Chlorokybophyceae; order Chlorokybales; family Chlorokybaceae; genus Chlorokybus; species Chlorokybus atmophyticus. The sequence continues at coordinate 308,532 of RHPI01003009.1, forward strand.
CAGGTACCTGTGACTATGCGCATGCATGTAGGACACAGGAACACCCGAGCGTAGTGTACATGAACGCTAAGCTCAGGGTCTGCGGTGAGTAGGACTTCATTGTGGACGCGGGGCCGGTTGCAGGGATGCTGCTCCCCGCCATTGCGACGGGGCTGACCGACCTGTACGAGAAGTACCTGCGCATGCTGGGGCAGGCACTCGCCGTGGGAACGCCCGCCACAGACACGCCACCATCGTCATCCGACGGCAGCACCAGCGATGCAACTCTCCCCGAAAGCAGCAGCAAGAGTCAAACGGTGTGTGCACGAGGGAGAGAAAGGTTGTCGTGGTTGGTGGCGCGTATCCTCATTTGTGTTCCCTGCTGAGAGCAGGTGCGGCTTGCGAGCACGGCGGCACAGCAGCTCGCGGTGATGGTGAACGCGACGGCCATCGGTGAGGGCCTGCTGGTGCACTCCATGAAGCAGCTCGTCGACATGGCCGTGTCGCTCGCGGCCGCAGCGGGACTGCGACCCGCCGCCACAGACCAGGCAAGTGCAGGGGCAACAACGTGTTGTCATCAAAGTCATGGTTTGATCTCACCCAGAGCGCGTTGTGGTGGTGGCAGACGTGGCCCGAGCAGGACGTGGTGAGGCTTCGCGTGCTGCGGGCCTCGCTGAAGCTCAAGGACCTGTACTGCAGCAAGCGCGTGGGTGAGCTCGTTCAGGCCGAGGGCTCCAGCCTCCGCCTCCCCGCCGACGGCTACCTCTCCCTCGACCGTCGCATGGCGGGTCGCCTCGCCGACGTGCGCTCGCGCATGCCGCCCTCCCCGCCCGTGCAAGCGCTGCTGCGTGTGATGCAAACCTTCCAGGCCGAGGCGGCCGCGAGCTTCCCGTGGGGCGGGCGCGGCGCCGTGGCACTGCAGACACGCCTCCTCGAGGCTGTGGTAGTTGTGCTCGCGGGTGATGCCGCCTTTTGGGTCAAGCTGCAGAGCGGGAAACTTGGGATAATCGGTCTCCAGCAGTTGTATGTGGACTTGCACTTTGTGCTGGAGATGGCCACAGCGGGGGGGTACCATTCCCGCGGACTGCGCAAGGTTGTGCTGGACAGCCTCCAGAAGGCTATCGAGCTATGCGCCGTGGGAGCCGACGCATTGCGAGACTTTCATAAAGACCTGCAGGAGGCATGGTTCAGACAGAACGCCGCACTATGCCTTCATGAGCTCTCACGCGCCAACTCACTACTACTATCCGGCACCAGCGCTGGCAGGACACCCGCTTGACAATGAGCGAGGAAGCTGGCTGCATGCGCTGGTTTGAGTCATTCTCAGTTAATGCACCCGCAGGGAATGTATCATGCTATGCGCACAAGTCACGCCTGGCGCTCAAGGTGGTGCGGGCGGTCTAATCAACATCAATGCGCAGTGCGTGGGGCTGAGGGGCCGATTTGGTGAATGTGTTTTGTGGCTGCCAGCACATATGTGGCATACAATCTTTGTGCACCACGCATGCTCGCATCACAGCATACCACCTTTTGTACACACGTGTGCGTCCAGCCGACCTCAAGGACTCGCTGTAAACTTCATTCAATTGTTCTTGGTTTTCAAATTGTGTAGCTTCCACAACAATGCAGAATTCCGTTTAACAGTTATTGCACAACATGCTCATCTTCCCAATCAACTGTTTCCCTTTGCATCTTTTAGCAGAGCGCCACTGTTTTCTTGTCAGCTATAAGCATGATGAACGCACACAAGTTTGCACCTGTATTGTTGTACCCCTGAACCACCATTACTTATTCATAAAGCCGCGCAACACCCTTGTATGCAGCGAATACCATAAAGACGCGCTTCATGTTGTAATAGAAAGCCGAAGCAGCTATGACGATGTTCAATCACACAAATATAACAAATGGGGAAGAATTCGCTTGTTTTAGTGTGTAGTCGAATGTATCACATCCAACTGTATAATCATGATTATATACTTGCACACATTGTTTTACAAGTCTTCCCGATCTTTGATGACCTTGGATGTGTGCAGTTAGAAAGTTGTGTGCTACTTGCAATTTGATACATAATGATCAGCACCGCGCTTGCGCACGAGCGCAGTATTAAAGGCTTGCGCACATAATTGAGTACTGCAAAGCGTTTTACTCTGCAACGTAAACATGTTATTTTCGCATGGTATCTAAGTTGCATTCATAAAAACATGTACGAGACATACGAGTTTCATTGTGCCTTTATTGCAAATTTAATACTGGATGGCACTCATGATGTGCACGTGTCAATTAATAATGAAAAAGCTTATCCGATAATGTAGCACATATTAAAACTGCAATTTAATCAATGACCATGATAGTTGCAACGCGACATCATGTCACTAAGTAGTACTTCGTAGCATGTGTGCGGGTGTGTCTTGAATATGCAGGCATCAAGATATATAAGCACTCATATGCATTACAACAGATATTATCATCGGACTACATGCATATCGTCAACCATTATTTTTATGTGCTTATGCGAATGCTATTGATTGTAAGTGCTGGCCCCTGAGTACTACCCCATGCTGTTAGCATGACGCAACCTATTCGGATAAAAACAAAGACTCCCTGCCCTCTGCCTAAGCGAAGCGAGATTTGTACACATAAATGTACACAACATATGCAAATGATTATGCGTATTGATGTAAATTTGCAATATTATATTAATTAGGTTGTATTTACTGATTTATAACTACTATATTGTACTTTACTTTGCACTTGCAATGCTGCAATCTACTTGGTGTTTTTGGTCAAAACGCGTGCGCATATGAATTGTGCAAAAGAATTAGGTAAAAGAATTGCGGGATTGTTTGCAATAAACTTAATTGTGACATGTACAATTTCCACAGGAGGAGTTATACAAGGTCTTACTTACCAGCATGCAACATGGTCGTGCCATACCAATGTCATGCTGAAGGGCATAACTTAAATTAAAATTTTCGTTTAAGTGTTAAGTTATAAGCATGGATGCGTGTATATATGTGTGCGTATTTTTGTAACATTGTGTCACGTATTTAACGGCTGAATTGCACTTTTTAAATAAGCATGTTTGTATGTGTCATCTGCTGTTTGTGTCACATGTTTGCTTGATGTGTTAAGTGGTAATGCAAGCATTCTTGCGTACGTAAACGTTGTCACGAATGTGTTACAATTAATATCAGACGACCACAATTTGGGACTTGCCTGCTTCACTACTTACTTGCACACACGTATGCTTAGCCTGTCTAATGGAGCTGGCTAGCTGTGTGTTGCTTGTTGTGGTGTGATGATTGCCTTCATTGTTGTTGCCTTGCTGCTTATTTACACTATTGCTTGTGGCGCCTGTGCTATATACACCCTATGCATTGTCAGCAACGCTTACCATTTACAGGGAACTCCTTGTACACACTACCCATTGAGGTGAGTTCGGAGGCACACCAATTTTGCAAGATCTGGCGCATCGTTGAACCGCCAGCGGATAATACTAATGTCAACACGACAGAGAGATCAACCTGACAACCGATAGTTTAGGTCATACGCTGCCAAGCGGGGCACAAGATGCCATTCAAGCCGGCGGAATTGTTCCGCCACCAGTGGCCACTTCCGTTGAACACAGAACCGGTACATGTACTACCGGTCTATTATTGACCTGTGTGTCATTAACACACAGTTGTAAGACTTACACCTTGTAAGTCATGAAACGACGTGAAATAGGAAGCGGTTGTTCTCAACACCAAGATTCAACTGCCCTTCACCAAAAATCACAATCACATTGGGTATGACTCATACCGTATGAGGGGTTGGCGCCGCCTTGCAGGTCTGCCTCACACAACCAGCTGTGTACCTTCCCATGCTTGCGAGTGAGTGTCCGCCCGTGGTGTTGTCCGTGTTATGCCCTGCAAGTCGGACAGTGTGGTAGGCTGCCACTCGTCGATGTTGACTCATCGTCCCTGGTTCAGGAAGGTTGTGCAATGCAGTAGGCAAGCTACGGTCTACAGCACAGCGTAGCCTTCGTCACGGCACCTGAGTCAGTCGTCAACTGTGCCGCGGGCGGTTTCACCGTGGCGTTTGAAGACAACCTGTGCCTGTCACGACTATCCAGCGGCGTTTTAACGTGAGATAAGCCACCATGAGAGATGCTCTTTTGGATGCTCGTTCCCTTCCGTTCATTGGTCGAGGTTGACTGTTTGATGCCAGACACCCGTCCGTGTCGCCATAGCACGGCCGCCTGCAACGTTGTACCGGCCGCGCACCGCCCCCGCCGTTTGAAGCAAAGGAATCTTTCGTCAGGTCGTCAAAGATGCTTAGTTACCTACCAAGCCTGCCCTTCGCGGTTTCCACAGTTTCTGCGGTTTTCCGTGGCGAATATGCCTGCATGTCGACGAAAACCCCTCAAAACCATCCGTTCAAGGGGAGGCCTCGAAGGTTTTAACCTGTGCCCGCCGACGGTTCACAGAGAGGAGTATCGTGCAGTAGAAAAGGCATCCCCTCCTCGGCGGCCGTGAGCTTTGCGGCCGCGGTGTTGCGGGGGCCGTCGTTGGGCGGGGGAGGACGAGAGCAGGAGGGCGCGGAGCGCATCGAGGGCAGGTTCGGAGAAGATTTGGCGGCGCTGCGCAGCGGAGTCCAAGCCAGAGCGAGCAGAGGAGCAAGCAGCTGAGGCGAGCGAGGTGAGAAACATCTAGCCAGTTGAGGGGGGTGGGGGGGTGGGGTGTGTGTGTGTGTGCGCGTGTGGGAAGTGTGCTCGTGAAGGGCAATTCTCTCGACGCGTCGTTGTCGTTGTTTGCTAGGACGGGCGTGCCATGCTTGCGAGTGCGAGTGTGTCCTCTTGCTTGTCGCGTCGCTGTCAGCCCAGCAGCGCTTCTCGTGCAAACGTCCAGAGAGCTGTTGGTTGTTCCAATAGCTGGCAAGTTGTTTCAGCGAGTAGTAGTAGCACGAGTGTTTCTTCTGTTGTTGAGCTCGCTAGCGGTTGCTTCGGTCTGCTGTGCTTTGGGAGTCACACTGCCGCGGTCAGTTCGCTCACAGCGTGGTTGTCTTCGTGCAGCCTGCGTAGGCGCACAGGGTTGACGTTGGCGAGGCCACACGTGGCGTAGACCAACGGTCTGTTGCGATGCCTACTTGGAAGACGCGAGCAGGGGAGTTCCAAGTGTCCGCCCATACGCCTTTCGGGGAAGATCTCGTTGAGATCCCTCAAGGGTACGTGCACTCCCACTCCATGCCAATGTCTCACTTGCACACGCACACACGTCGTTGTTGCTGATCAGCCACTTGTCAATCCGCAGGCAGGATGAAGTTATGCTGCTGGGCGAGCCCGGGGTGGCTTTTGTGTTGAAGGTGCAGACGCCGTGGTCGTGTAAGACCAGGCGGCTGCTCATCACCACACAGATGGCAGGCCAGGACGCCGGCTACACCGCCCGCGTGCAGCGCGGCCTCTCCGCAATCCTGCCCGGCATGCAGCTGCGCGACCACTACTCCTCCTTCCTCGTGCCCTTCACCTTCGAGCAGAGCGCCGCATGCAACAACAGCAAGCACGATGACGTGGTGGACCTCGACCACCTCGGCGTGGAGGTCACCGACATCCACAAGAGCAGCAAGAGCCACTTGCGCAACCTCTCTAGCGGGAGCGACACCGACACCGACAGCGAGATCGACGCCGAGGACGCCGCTCAACCCCACACGTACAGGCACCCTTCCACCAGCGGCGTGACCAAGTGCGCCCCGTGGCCGATATCCACCTGCTCCTCCTCTTCCTCCACCTCGTCCATGGCCTCCTCCGACTGCGTGGTGGTGCGCATATGCGAGGAGGCCGTCGTGCTTTGCGAGGGCAAGTGTTGCTTCTATTGCGAGGCGCCCGCCCCGCTCGATGGAGACGCGTCCTCGGGCTCTCATTACACGCTCGGCAATGAGGTGGCGAGCTGCCGACTGCGGATGGTCAGCGTGGATGCCATGCCGGACAACGCCTTGTTGTCGGTCATGACCAGCAAGTACGAGCGGGACGCCTCACGCACTCCTCACGACTCTAACAACAACAGCAAGAGGTCGTTCTGGTCCAAGTGCAAGAACCGCCTTCGGCCCACGCGCGTCTCTGTGGTCGTGTAGTTGGGCTTCCGCGCCTGCTCACCACACCCTCTTTTTGCTTTTCGCCTTTGTAGCATACGTATTGTTCCTCAGCCCCGTGTACAGTCTTCTTGGTTTGTTTTTGGCTTGAGCTTGAGAGGTAGCGCGGCCGCCTGCCTCAGCAGTTGACATTGGTTGGGTTGTGCCTCCAACATGTAAGCGTATTCTATTCAACCGCGTATGGAAGTGTTTGCTAGTACTTGTGTGCATATTTGTGCGGTTCATGTAGGCAGGGTCGCTGCACGCTGACGTTGTGCCGCATGCCAACCGGTCTGTGCCAAATGCATGTGCCCAACACGGATGTGATTGCCTGGTCAATGCTGTGGCAGTTGCACATCTGTCTGTTGCCGCTTGCGACCTTGTCACAGCCACAGTCACTTGTCCACAGAGGCTCTGGCTTACCAATGTGAGAAAGGGGTGCAGTCGGGTGTAGTCTACAGCTGATGCAAAACACTAGCTATGTGCGGAGCAGTGGAATGAGGAACCGCGAGTTCGACTCAAGCGTGCAACTCTGTGGCTTGGGTTTGCTTGTGCAGGCCAACGCCAGTGCGTCCTACAATGCATGTGTTGCATGTAGTAGCTTCGTATCGACTGACTGCTGCAATTACTGTGTCGCTCCAGCCTCGTCCGCTCCATCCGGTGTGTATGGGAATGTTATGGTTGCTGTCACATAGGTGCTGCCAATGCGTGCACACGTGTGCGCATGCCGCACACATGCAACACAGCACCACGCACACGTGTATAGGTACACATCGGGATCATACCATGCACACACCACACAGACAACTCATGGCAGCGCGGGCATGCATGCATGCATGCACCACGGTGTGGTATGTCGGTTACGAGCATGCACTGCCCGCGCATGCTCCTTATCGACACACAGTTCATGCCAGCAGCTTGATTCTCATGTCAACTACCGACTGCAGCAAGGGGCCAGCCTTCTGTGACGGTGGTCCTGCATGTTGCTCCACCCTTCTCTGCTGCCACTGAGGCACAACGCTGGTACACAGGTATGCTGGACGACTGGCTGCATGGTTGGGTTTGCATTGTCACAGCGTATGCTCTTCGTGATGAAGGAAAACCTGGTAGGGGAGGCAAGCATGAGCAGCAGACTTCGCACTTTCTTTGCTGCATTGCAGGCGCGGTGATCTCATGCTCTGGCCTTGCTGCCGGCCTGCTAGTTCCTGCACGCTCATGCTATGATGGAGAGACACTCTCTTTGCCTTCTCAGCTGAGAACTACTTGTCGTTTTCCCTCCATCGGTTACTCATGTGTTGCGAGCTGGCGTGCACACTTCTGTTGTTTCCTAAACCACGATGTGGTGATGTGATGTATACTCTATACATGAGTAGACACTGCATGTGACCAGCTGCTACCGGAAGGGGCTTCTCCCTGGGCCTGTTGGCTTCCAGCATATCCACCGCCTGCCAGCACCGGCTCGCTTTTCCATTGCCCGGGGAAGCGTATCTCTTCTGGCTTGCTCGTTCCAACACATCCACGCGTACCTGCACTTGCATGCGATCAGGCAGGCAGGACATGGCATCGCAGTTGAGAGACACACACGTAGCGGCTGTGCTGACCTCTTCAGCTGTGGCAACATGTTGGCATGATGCTCATCCTCCTCCCCCTTCCCACCCCCCCCGCACAGTCAGCGCAGGTGCTCATGATCACCTACCTGAACTACCTCATCATCCCCTCGAGAGTCTCGCCCACCACCGCTGCGCGCTCTCTCCTCTTCTGGCTTGATACGCTTTGCGTGCTAGTGCCTCAGGCCAGTGGAGGGCCCTTGAGACACACTTCCTTGCGCCTCGCTTGCTCTTGCTCTTGCCTTCTGCTGCCTTTGCCAACTGCCTACCCCAATGAAAATCAGGCAGACACACACCGCGCTCTGCACAACTGTGCTCAGCAGCCCTACCTAGCACCCCTCTCGGGAGTCGTAGGGTGTCTGCTTTGTGGGTTGTTCACGCTTGGTTGCGTGCGGTGTCTTTGCTTCGCTTCACATATCACATATCTGATGTTAAATCTGTGCTGGCTCCGAACCCACCCGGCTTTGCACAACTGCCGCTGTTGCAGTGCCATCGCTTGACAGAACTTCAGCAGAAGCATGCGTGTTCGGGGTGTGCTGTAACTGTTCATCATTGTGCTCTCTTGGCTACCAGTCGCACCACTGCTTTTGCCTATGCCACGTGTGCTGGCTCGGTAGCTCTGTTCCGGCAGCAGGTTGGTTTCGCTTGCCGGCTGCGGCTGTGGCTGCTGCCTCCGCCTGCTCGTGTGTTGCCTGCGTGCTTCTCATGTTTTTCCAACTGGTTGTGAGATCATCGGGGCTTTTGCTCGTTTCATGTTACGTTTGCACCAAACCCTTGGTCACCCCTGGTCGTGTCGTGCATGCCAGTGCCTTGTTGCACACCTACCTAGACCAAAAACCAGTATGGTGTGACGGTAGTCGTAGCTAGATCGGAGTCAGTCGCACCGCGCGCGCTGTGTCTTTCCAATCACTCACTCACTCGCCGTTGTTTGTGTGTTGGCCCAACACAAGGCAGCACGCGCAGGTAGAGGAGACATAGAGGACTACGCCAGGGGCCTCTAGCTCGATGCGGTACATGTGTGTGCTCTACGTACAGTACAAGGAGGCAAGGAGCAGTAGGGAGTAGCGGCTCTCAACTGACCGATCAATCAACTCCACAAAGATCACAGCGTACTTCCAACTGAGGGCGCCCTGTGTTGTCTCTGTCTCTGGCCTTGTATGCAATGCAATGCCTGCCCGCAGCCGCCTGCGACTGGTGCACCACTGTTTGTGTGTGCGTAAGTGTCGTATCTGAGTGCCTACATGCCAGAGAGAATGTACGACAATGAGACCACAGCAGGGTGCATGATCTCAACTTCACCCAACCCCCAACCCCAACCCCAAAGTTGCCAAAGTGCATGGTATGCATGCATCAACATGCGCATTCAACAATGGCAGCACAACCTAGCCGGTGCACGTGGGCCCTCGACCTGGCGTGGTAGACTTCTGTGCCACGTTTTGCTGGTCATGCTGTGAGCATGCGAGTGTTGGGTGAGTCATACATACATACCGTTGCACGAACTGCTGTTTGTTGCATGGGATGCCAGTTGCGTGCTAGTGTTCCCCTCATGTCTGAGTATAGGGATAGACCACGGCAAGATTGAGTATACACAACCGTACATGTATCTGTTTTATCCTATACTTGGTGTTATACACAGGCCTTGCAGTAGTACTACTAATGCAAGTCAAGCACAAAGACGCACGCGCACACAACCACAGCAGGTAAACACAGACAGCAGCAGCAACTTAGTACATGAGAGCCCACGGTACTTGATGCAAATCCAAGTACTTGCATGCACACGTGCAAACAGTGGTGCCAATGCATGAATGGGTGAGAGGTGACGTTGCTATACGTGCGACACACTATCTGTTGCATGTCTGTGTCTGCTTGCATTACTAGAGCATGTGTGTTTGCATGCTCAATGTCATTGCGATGTGTACCCTATGCGTATATGTTGATGAGTCAGTCACTCAATCGGTCAGCCAGCCAGAGTTATGCGCAGTGTCATTTGCAGACGGTGAAGCTTCTGACATGGAGGGTATGTTTGACACACCCTCCATCAGCGGGGATGCTGTCGCCCTGGGTGCCTGTGTATTCGGTGCTTAAGTTGCATGCTAGTCGCTGCGAGTGCTGCGACATGAAACCCCGGAAGGAAGATGCGGGGTATAAACACTGGTGGGCCACAATCTGAGGAGTTGAGGGCCCAGCGCTTCACTGCTGTCCTGCTTAACTCGCATACTGCCTTGACACTGATTTGTGCTGACCGTTACAGAGGGTAGTGCGGGACTGTGTGCATATGGCTGCTGCACACTGTGCTTGCCAAAGCACCTGCTTGGATTACTTAGCTCTGCTTGTTGCTCTAGAGAGTCTTAGCAAGTTCTCTGCAAATGCATGTACACCATGTTGTGTGAGTAAACAACGTGTCACTGCTGCGTGACAGGTACACACTGCGTTCACATCCCTAAGGCGTAGATGCTAGCAAGTGGATGTTCCAGCAAGCGTCCGCGCAGGCTGCAGCGACGGCAGCTGATGTGGGTGACACTAGTTGTCCTTGTCTGTAGTGTGGGGTTTGTTGATGCAGCACGCACTTCGACGTGCCCCCGTGCATACTGTGGAGTCCAATAACAGCCAGCTCCATGTTTGCAGCTCTCTATTTGTGGACATTGCTGGCTTGCTACATGCATCATGCACACAATACAACATGGCAGGCAGGCGCAATGAGGAAACAAGTGCAATCATTTACAGCAATGGTGTCATAGTTCTATGTCAACAGACGCAGGGGCTGCAACAAAGGTAGCTTGTATCAATACAGTGTATATGCTTCAGTTTGCGCTGGAGCCAAAACTCCTTCTGACTAGTAATCTATGAAAGGTGGCTCCACTCGCTGGGGAAAGAGAGAGGTGGGATCCTTCCGAAGTTGGTCTGTGCACACAGCAAAGCAATCAGCACACTCCAACATCCCTGCAACATACACTGCACGACTGTGCCGCCCGCATGCGCAGCTGTGGCAGTATCGTACCAGGATGTTGTTGTTGAAGGGGTCGGACAAATGGTCGAGCAAGTTCTCAACGGGGCCCTTGCCAGTGACCATAGCCTGCACGGCGAAACCCAGGAAGGCGATCATAGCCAGACGGCCATTCTTGATCTCCTTGGTCTTGTTGACCTGCACCACACAGAGTTCATGTAAGCTAGCGGAGCACGAGGCATCCCACGGACGCCGTCACTGAAAAGAGCTTCCTACCTGGTCGGCGGGGTAGTTGAGAGGGTTGAAGAAGGGGCCGCCGGGGTAGGGGGCATCGCCGGTGCCCTTGAAGGCGCCCTCCAGGCCCAGGAAGTACTGGGTAGCCTGGGAGCCGGGCTTCTGGTAGTCAGCCCAGCGCTTGACCTCAACGAAGTTGAAGAGGATGATCATGACCCAGAACAGGGTGTAGGAGTCGGCCCAATACGGGTAGCTGCCCTGGGGAGGGACGGCGCCAGCCTTGAACCACACCAGCCTGGTGGACTCGGGGATGATGCCGAGCTTGCCGAACACCTCGGGGGCGAGGATACCGGCAACACCGAGCATGGCGAAGCGACCGTTGATGATCTCACCATACCTGATTCACATCAACAGTATCAACACACAAATTCCAGTGCATTGTACGTGCCCGCTTCCTGTCAGACCCATGCCTGACCTCAGCCAAGCGGGGTCAACGAAGCCACCAGCGCCCTCGGGGTCGCTGAGGCCAAGAGGATCGAAACCGAAGTCACCGGGAAGGCTGCGGACAAATTGAGTCAGTTCGAATGTTCTGAACCACTGCCTGCAGCAGATCACATGAGGCTTTCTCGTAGGACGTACCTGCCATCCAGGTAGGCGAGGGACTGTGGGGAGGCGAACCACAGAGTGTCCTTGGAGCGGTCCCTCTGCAGACACCAGCTGGGGATGAGAACAAAGTCCTCATAACGGGGGACAATAGCATAAGTTCAACTTCAACTGAACAATGCATAGAGTGGTCTAGTAAAGCGGACGGTGAGGTGCAGATAGGTTGGATGTGAAGCGGTTGACCACCCTTGCGAACGGAGCATAGGACGTAGCACGTGGCACAATGCAGCACAACACTACGTTGGCATGCGCCGATCGCATGCTTTGTAGGCAATGTGATCAGGTGATGGCCACCAACGACTACAGCTACTGTGTCCAGCGCGCTACCGCTCACACAGCAAGCCCCAAGTAATGTCGTTCAATCAGACACAACATGCGGCAATGAGCTGCACGTGCTTCCAACTTGTAAGGGTAAGTTAAGAAATCACCGGCATGCACACGAAAGCCCACCAAAGCCATGCCTGTGAACGGTCCTACCTTGGCGGGAGGGGCGGCGTCAGCGCGCACCGAGAGGCGGGCGGGCGCAAGCTGCACTGGCGCAACGCGTGCGCGGGGAGCCACGGGGGATCCGGCCAGGAACCCCGGGCGCACGGTGACGCGGGCCATGGTGGTGGACGCAGCGGCGGCCATTGTTGCTCCTGCAGTTCCCCGCTCCTGACCCCGACAACAACAAGTTCCTCACCGCCCACACGCACTGCACCCTCTCAACCCCTCTCCACTTTGCGCACAAGTCTAAGGCGCTATCCGTTCTACGGAAACCGCCTGCGGGACGGCAGGAAGGTTCCCCTGCAGCCGCAACCTGCCCGGCACTGCACTAGGTAAACCGCCTGCCTTTAACGCCTGCATGCAAGTGAAAATGAACTGCATGCGGCGGATAATCGAGCTGAGCCGTCAACTCGCCGCTAGCCGGACGCGCCGGTCGAGCTGACCGGCGCAGCTCAAGGGGTGAGCTTGCTTGTCGGTCAGTAGGTCAGGGGCAAAGTAAGCATTGCGTTGAATAACCTGTTGTTGTCTCGGCCTTAAGACCGGTGCAAAACAGCGAGGTGGTGTCAGAGGGAGGGGTCTGGGGCGGGCCCAATCAGAGTTCGCGCAGAGATCGAGCGGATGCCGCCGAGAGCCATTGGCCCGCCCTTCGGTTGTGGAAAACGGCAACGGCAAACGGCGACAACAGTGCCGCTGGTGGTCAATCTCATGGAGCTGAGGGCACCACGCCTTGTCATACCGGTAGGTTATGGCTCATTATTTCGGAGGCCTACTGGCACAGAATCTGAGTTGAAGCTTGACTTCAAGTCATTGTCGTATCAAGGCTTATACTATTCATAAAGGTTTATCAACGGCAATGCGTCGTGGGTCGTTTGTGGCACGCAATTTGCGATGTGAGTTATCATATATGTAGACGAACGCATTATACTCAGACCTCGTTCTCAGCACAGCATGGGAGCCAAGCAAAGATGTGCTTGCACTGAGGTGTGCTTCTTTCGATCTATGCACGTTGTGCATACCGAGCATAAACCTCTCAATATGCACAGTTGCAAATCATTGCATTTAACTATACGCTGTGGATGTTGAATATATCTTGGATGTATTAATAAAAGTTGGATAGTTATGCAGTGGTGGACCATTTAGCTGTGCTTAGATACTTTGTGCGTGTGCTTGTTTGTGCTGCATCAGGTGAAGTATGGCGGGAGGGAGATGTCTTCCCAAGCAAAGTGTGCATACATAGAGGGTGTGCATACATGGAGGTTGGACTGCATTACTCATTGTTTGATATGAATGGCCATAAAAAAGACTACCGTTGGTATCAGTAGTAATGGTCATCACCTTGTGCCACAATTTACTAAACAGCGATGATGATGCAAATATTTCATGTTGCCTTATGTTAATCTGGATCTGACAATTACACCTTTGCCTTAGCCCCGATCTAATCTGTCATTTGCTCTATCTCTTGCTTGTGTGTGCATTTGCGCATATCTACACTTTCGGCCCGTTTAAGATTGAGCTTGGCACAAGTTTAAAAGCTTTTATGCAAGTTGTGTATATGCGTATATGTATTCTTTATAAAATGCAACATTTTTATTGGTTGTTAAATCGCAGCACTTCGACACATCAGTACTCGATCCACTCAATACAGACGTTTCATGTTTTCTCTCTCTCATATATTTGAAATTGTATGTGAGACACATATCAAGTACATATATATGTGCATGGATTAAGCGCGCGCATTACATGCATGTATAGCATGCTTACTCCGACATGTCGTTAACATTTTGCTACACTTACTTGTCATTCAGATGGCTCATAAGTTATGGGCAATTAAAATTCAACCCACTTGTACGTGCATACAATATATTATCCTTATTACCTTTTCTAGCAGAAGAGCCTCGGCGAACGAGAGCAAACGCATGCATGTTTTTGATGGTGCATTGCGCATTCTGTGCATGCATACACTGTCAGTGTACACATAATATGAACATACACAAGGCGTGCATATATATAATATAATATACTATCGTATTGATTATTGTGGCATATCGCAAAAAAGAAAATCAATATGCAACGATTATGACTGCGAGTGCGGTGTCAACAAGTGCAAATATGTGCAGTGATGAAGCTATAGTCAATTCTGAGCATATTATATAACCTGAGTTACAATCATACCTTAATTATGCTTAACTTAATGGGACATATTAGGTTCATCCGATTGCAAACTTTATCTGAAAACAATGGCATACTACACTTAAGGTAGTATTGTGATGTCACGCTATGATATTTTGATGATGTGAGTGACTGGCTTGGCTAGCCAGCGGCCAATCACCAAGGTGACGAATCTCACCATTGCTTGAGTAAGTAGCAGCCTCGGTCGGCAACACATTACGAAGTGGCGAGACAAACAGTACTGCATGCTAATGCGCTATATAAACATTTTGTGGATCATCAAGCATAGACAAGGCAACAATTCCATGCAGAGACGCAAAAGCCAATTGACACGACTGTGTCACACTCTTTAGCACCAGTAGTTGTGCATCATGTTGAGTGGCTTAAGACAAGTAAGTGAAAAGCGCTCATGTACCAGCTGCTTGCATGAGCATTGTTACACCAAAATGGCAACTTTTGCTGGTTTTGATCAGAATGCACACAGCAAAATGATTGTGTGCTCTTTGATTTTGTTAACTAAGATCAACGTCCTACGAATGCATGCACACAACGCGCGCGCGCGGGGGGCTAGGCTTACAAAGGATCTCATGAGGACTCTTGTTCAGAACTCTGGGTGTACGGTGATCACCGCGTACCCAAAGTTCATGACCGCGGCGGGCCATGGTGGTTTCACGTGGCGGCGGCCATTGCTATTGTTACTCTTTCCCGCTCTTAAGCCAGCCAGCAACAAGCTCTTTACCACCCACAACCACAACACATGCTCATTTCTGTGCACGTGCCAAAGTTTAAGGCACTATCCAATATTCCAAAATCGAATGTGTAAAAATTGATGAATCGGTCCATCCGATTCACAAATGATTTGTCAGTCTTCGTTGCGGCTTTTTGTCACCCGGTGCTACGCTACGCCAATCGCCTGCAACAACACCGCAAAGCGCATGCGGCCAATAATTGTGCCCTCCACTAGCTTACCAAACATGCTGCAGTTTAGCAGCTAAACGAGCTGACCCGCTTGGTGGCCGGGTTTGGAGCTATGCGTTGGTCATGCTTGACGAGCAAACCCTGCTTAAAGGCTAGTTATGGAGCTATGCGTTGGTAAGAGCAATGTTATTACCAAACCATATACCCTCAATTACAATTGTTAACTTAACGACCTGCATGCATGACTTAATGGCACAATTCTCATCACGCCTTTGGCACGTTACAAAAAAAGTAATACCACCGCATTCATTTTCATGTCATATAGGTTGATGCACCGCAGGTACAAGACATATGCAACGGATTGAATTGCAACCACACACGCTGTGTGGCAGATGATTGCGCATTCATGTGCATGTTTGCATGACTGACGGGGTGCTAGCAGTAGTGTGGGTAGTGAGTGAGGTGAAGTAGAAAATTAGCCCGGCGGTGTTAGTGTACAGAGTATGCACGTGATGTATGTAGCATGCACGACACATGCATGGACACTTCACCACAACCACACTCACCACTATCACGACCACCGTGTATGGAATATCTGTCGTATAAAAGTGATTGCTATGACCAGCACTATGCATGAGCCATTCTGTTGCGTATTGTTTGTACAAGCAAGCAATCACACCACAACCAAGACAAGGCCTTGGGAAGTTCAACAATATGTGCACTTGCTAGCTATCTATGTGCGCTAGCTTTGTGCATGCAAGGTGGGGCGGGGGCAAGCAGAGCCAGGGTATACACTATACGCATGGTGTCATGCTTTATAACGTATAATATAGTATTCAAGGATTGTGTGAACATTGTTGCAAGCGAGCAAGTGGCTAAGTCAAATGCAGCCTCAATTGGTGACATTAGTGGCAAGATAAACAATACTGCATGCAAATGCGCAAATCATACACCTTACACATTACAAGGTGCAGACCGGCCAACAACTCCAGGCACTGATTCATAACGCAAAAGCCAACTGACATGACTTTATCACACCATTCACCACTAGCAGATGTGCAACATGTTTGGTGGCCTCAAAAGAGGACACACAAAGCGATCCTATAGCGGCTCACAACAACTTCCCGTGAGCAGCGTGACACCAATATGGCAACGTTTGCTGGTTGCAGTTATGGTGCTAGGCGCGGCAGGTCGTGTACTCTTTGGATCCAACCCATCAGATGTCCTGCATCCTGCGAACGAATGCACATAAGGAGCAACGTCAGTTGAGAAGAAAGGCATGCAGCTAGGGGATGTTGCTAATGGTAACGGTGATGATACACTACGTATGTCTTAGATGGCGAGCACAGACATAGCAATGTCACAGAGTTGTCACCATAGACACAGCGCCATGTTCCATGCCTGGTTAAGACTACATATGTGTAAGTCAGGCTGTGCACCGAGGGCACAGCCTGTCTTTTTGTGGACACCAAATGCAGCTTACCTGTGTTATTGCACAACTGATGGCTGAAAGGCCATGACGAGACGCTTCACCACACAAACCCTCAATGACCCCTCTTCAACCTGCTGTAGACCTTACAGCAACCTGCACCATGCAGCACCCCTCTAGTCTACAATGAAAGAGTCGGTTCTAATGAAGTCCAGTCCATGCAGGGAACTTGCAGCAGGGTCGTCATCAGTGGCGAAGCGCATCTGTAGTTGGAAACAGCTTACATTATGTAACTTGTCACACGTGACATCACGAGCAGTACTTGCAACCGGTGCAACAGCACTCCACTTGACGCACAGCACCATAGCACACATTGCAAGTACATACGTCTGCGTCATTGAGGTCAACGCCCTTTGTCTTCAACACCTCAATAAAGTGCTCAAAGCAGTCCCGTGTAGGCTTGTAATGTCCGGAATGAGCTAGAATGCGCTGCAACACAGTGACTGTCACCCATACGAATATGCGCAAAAAGTTGAAAGTATCATGTTGCATGTGCGGTCACAATGCTTGCAGTAGTGAAGTTCATGTGACCACAGCTGCGGGTTACCTTGAGTTTCCCTTCAGAGTCAGTCTCCAGTCGGCCAGCGGCAACGGCAGCTCCTCCGCTCAGAAAACTGGAGTGTTGAAAGATGCCCTTCTGCTTCTGTTATAGGGACAACAGCGATGTGGGTCATTACTATGATGCAGTGCAGCCGAGCACGCAGTACGCACCGTGTGGACATACAGGGTGCCCTTGGTATCCATGACGAAAATGTACTTCAGCGAGGGCTGAGTGACCAAAGGAGCGCCAGTGTCATGCACAACCAACCGGCCGTCGATGATGTCCACTTGGTACTTGGACCGTTGGCCCTACATACACAACAAATCAATCTTCTCAACTGCAACACAGGCTGCCCGACATGCAACTGTAAAGAGCAGCGCTGCATGTCGTTATGCCACCACTCACTGGTCCAAGGTAGGCAATCAACTGCTTTCTTAGCTTTTCCCTTGAGCATTCATCGCTTTCAACATCAACACCCTCACCGCAGTCCAACCTAAAGTGGCAATGCATGTCACAACACACCGCATTTAAGCTGTACAAACATACAACACGCAATGCAACCCACCAGTAAAAAAAGGGTTCCTGCGTCGGGCTGTCAAGCCACAGCTTGTAGTAAATGTGCAGGTTGTGGCCATATCGATGCTTCGAGTCCACCGCTTCCAGCCAGTGCTCAAGAGACAACTGCCTGGCAAACTCGTCCTGTGACAAGCCCCGGCCTACCACAGCCGCTTTGCGCGCGCTTCGCTGCCAATTGCTGCGTGCTATTTCAGAGCGGATGTCACCCGCTGCGCTCGTTCTGCGCGACGAAGATGATGCCAGCAAGCGGGCACTCTCAAGTATGGGCCACCTGCCAACATGAGAGCATAAGCACCCATGCATGTGGACAACATTGCACACGGAAGCTTGCCAATTTATCAAGCGACTGCCAGCTAGCATGCTCGGCAGCATAAACACCCGAGGCATTACCATAAGGCGTTGTGCTTGCTTAGGAAATGTCCGCTGAGCTCCCTTCTTACGCGGTAGCCCCTGTACAAGCGTTGTATTCGAGTCGCAGCTACCGAAGCCAGCGCACCATGCTTCATGCTGTAAGATCGGCTGAGCACAATGGCACCATCATCGGGACCATTGCCTTCGACGCCAATTGGACTGCTACCGCCATTGCATGCTTGATCTTCGTGCTGTGGAGTTGGCGCTTGCTCTACAGCAGGCTGATGGTGCACTCCATTCTCCTCAGTGCATGCTACTGCAGCACTATCAACATCTTGTCTCTGCTGATTGCACTCCATCCCAAGTGCACTTGTGGATGCAAGAATTTGACAATCACTACGAGGCGCTTGGGGAGGGGCAGCCAGTCTTCCACCTGTGCAGACAATTAGCTTAGGTTTGGCAGGGCTGCAAGTTGGGTAAACACGAATCTACAGCCAGCACTTGCAGAACAGTCTCGGTCCTGTCGTGCGGCCAGCGACGTCTCCGGCCGCTCATCAGGCCACGTACTTTGTGCTCTATGTGTATGCCTGAGCCTCGCAGGCTTTTGTGCTGCGCAACGTGTGGCCGTTATGCCAGGCTATGCTACAAGTTGCGGCATGCATGCGCCTGTGCTTCGCAAGCATGAGCTCACCAATCTTACAACCGCGACACAGCCCCACCCAGCCCTCTACGACCCGCCAACTACGCTAGATTACGTTTCAGACTATGCAACAACATGAGAGCAAGCTCACCTCGGCACTCCAATTCGCCGCTGCTCTGAGAGCTCTCCAACTTTCGACCAAGACTGTAGCAGCAGACGGCGGTGGCGCAGTGAACAGCAACTCTCTCGCCCACCACCTTCGCCGCACTCTCGCCGCCGTCGCCGCCACTGGTTTAGGCTACGACTTACCAGCAGCCTGCTGCCGCCGCAGAGTCTGCGGCGCAGACTGTGTTCGCTGCGCAGGCTGCGTGCCGGTTGCCGACGCCATAGCGATACTTCCTAGGCGATACTTTCTATATCCAGTACGCGCGGATGAACAAACTAAAGGGGCGTTGGGATCCACGGCCTGACTTCGATTCAATTTGACATTCTGAATGGGTTGAGGGCCTCAAGTTGAGGCCTACCGGTCTCCGGTAGGCCTACTTAGCTCCAATACGTGGAATGGTGTCACCACTTCATCTGCACTCACCACGATGTTGCACTTCCACCTTTTGTATTCGGTTTCCACAGTTCAGTATACTTCAGTTTGCTTCAATATACTTCAGTAAAGGGTAAACACGCCAATACAGACTTTTTTGTATCATGCGTTGCTTTTTATATAAGTGTTGGTTTGATAGGTTTATAATGTGCGTGAATATGAAAGTTATACAATACAAGTTGTTCAACTTGTCAAGGCTAAGATTAAGAAAACAATATATGCATGTAGCAACTTTTTGTGTGCATCAACGGTTCGATACATCATGTTGAGAGTTCGTGTTATCATATTTCAACACGTTTAGCAGTAGAATGCACATTCATACAATGAGGTGCTTCATGCAATTATTAGATGAACGCATTGTTGTAACTACAGACAACACCATACAGTTTGCACTCGCATGCCCATGTTTGTGAATGCAGCCATTGCAAGTTTGGGTAGGCATGCGAACAATCACAAGAACAAACTATCTTAACGCATCACAATTACGCAGCCTGCTACCAACGACAATGCACGCCGCACGGACCCTCGGTGTTTTCGATAAAGTGTACATCGTTTGCAAGCGTCAGTCACATCAAGCAGGCAGAAATCGCCAACAACTCGCGCGGCTACAAGCGTGTTCTTACCCGTCCGTCCGCCGCGCACGTCGCCGCCCTCCGCCGGTGTCGTAGACAGGAGGCGGCTAGGCACGGCAACAACAAGTGAGCTGCCAGCCACCTGCCTTCTCTTGTTTGCGTAATCGCAACCTGCTGTCGCAACCTGCTCGCTGCTGAGTTAGGGTTTGGTTGGGTTGGTGAGCGGCATGGCTGCGGTGGCGGGGCCGGCGCAGCTGCTGCTGGGACCGCCGCCGACAGGGTTGTCGTCTTCCTCCCCGTCGTCCTCTCTGTCCACCACCTCATTTCTCCCGCACAGGACGAGAAGGCGACCGCCGCCCTGGCAGACATTGCCCAGTGCGTGGTCCACTCCCGCCTCATCGTCTGCCTCCTCCACCGCTTCTTTGCCCTCTTCCTCCTCGTTCAAGCTTGGCCCCTCCCGCTCTCATGCCAACAGGTAGGTAGTTGCAGTAGCCTTTGTTGCTTTGCTGGCTAGCTGCTTGATGTTCACGCCATGTATGGCAAGAAGAAGCTCTTTCTAACATTCATGCAGGCAGGGGCGGCGGTTACGACAGGGGGCAGGGAGGAGGGCTGCGGTGAGGGCTGCAGCCACCACAGAGGAGGAGTTGATAAGGCCAGATGCTGTAGCATGTGGAGCGGCAGGGCCGAGGCCGGAAGGCACGCGCATCCGCCATGATGTCCTGCAGCTCATTGGCCGCACGCCCATGGTCATGCTCAACAAAGTGACCCGAGAGGTGAGTGTGTTGCTTGCCTTCTAAGCATTGCTGTCATGGGTTGTACATATAGTTGTGTTTACCTGCTCACCAACCAATACATGTGTAACAAACCTTGCAGTTCTGTTGTGCTCCATGTGGTTCATACACGTGTGCAATGAATGTTTTCCAATGCTTCAGTCTCAGTTTTATTTAATGCTTTTTCGTACCCTCAGATTAGCATAGTCTTGCAAGTGACAGGCGTACAGTGCTCAGCTGGCATAGTGCAGTTCCACTTTCTGCAGGGCTAGTTGCGATCATGATATGTGCTAAACAAATGTTTGTTGTTGCAGGCACGATGTGTTGCACGCATTGCTTGCAAGCTAGAGCTGGCAGAACCGTGTGTGTCCGTGAAAGATCGAATTGGGTACGCAATGGTTCTGGCAGCAGAGCGGGAGGGTCTGATCTCCCCCGGCAGGACAACGCTGGTCGAGCCCACCTCCGGCAATACTGGCGTGGGGCTGGCCTTCGTGGCCGCTGCACGGAAGTACGACCTTATTTTGACCATGCCCGAGAC
Organism: Chlorokybus atmophyticus; assembly: GCA_009103225.1. NCBI lineage: Eukaryota > Viridiplantae > Streptophyta > Chlorokybophyceae > Chlorokybales > Chlorokybaceae > Chlorokybus > Chlorokybus atmophyticus. The sequence continues at coordinate 329,712 of RHPI01003009.1, forward strand.
AATGTCGCTGGAGCGCCGCATCCTGCTGCAGGCGTTCGGGGCGCGCGTGGTGCTCACGCCAGGGCGTCTGGGCATGCGCGGCGCAATCGCCCAGGCGGAGCAGATTGTGGCTTCAACACCTGGCGCGTTCATGCCTCAACAGTTCCGCAACCCCGCCAACCCGCAGGTGCATTACGACACCACGGGTCCCGAGATCTGGGAGGCCACGCATGGCGACATTGACGTGCTCGTGGCCGGGGTCGGGACGGGCGGCACCATAACAGGCGTCTCGCGCTACATCAAGGACCCCGCGCGCAAGCCCAGCCTGCAGGTTGTGGCGGTGGAGCCTTCAGAGTCTCCGGTGCTCTCTGGTGGCCGCCCAGGATATCACCAGATCCAGGGCATTGGGGCGGGCTTTGTCCCCGAGGTCCTGGACATGTCTATAGTGGACGAGGTCTTCAAGGTCACTGGGCGGGAGTCCGTGCAGATGGCTCGCACGCTTGCGAAGGAGGAAGGCATCCTGTGTGGCATTTCCTCGGGGGCGGCAGTGGTTGCGGCACTGGAGATAGGCAAGCGCTCTGAGAATGCAGGCAAGCTGATTGTGGTGGTGCTTCCGTCCTTTGGCGAGCGCTACCTCTCCACTGTGCTGTTCAAGGAGCTTTGGGCAGAGGACCGGACATCTGAAGATAAGCTGCCCCCATCCTGGCGCAACACTGAGCACATCTTTGGCGGTGCCGGCTAAAGCAAACATGTGAACTGATGGTGGTGGAGGTGGTGGTAATGCGAAGTGATGAACATTGCTTCTGTCTTGGCTTCCACTCTGCCAAGTCAGTGTCATTGTTATGGCAAAGCGTTTTGCGATGACAGTGCGCACTGACTTTTTTGTGACGACTGCGTATGTACGCTGCACATGCGACCTGTAGATTAGCCTGTGCATACATCTACAAGCCGTGTTATATAGATGTGTAACTGCAATTGCTGTATATAAGGGTACCACACATTGCTGAAGCCTGCCTGCTCACTTTGGAAACACCCAATTTGCGCTGCTGAAACTGAGGCCATGCATAAACCATGTGGCTGACTGCCAGTCATCAGTTCCTGCTCCATGAGTCGAGGGCCCGCTGTACGAAATCAGCTTGTGCACATAGTAGCACACCCCTTTTGTACACTTAGGCTTCATTCAGCTCCTAGGTTACCAAGCTCTTGGGTCTGGTAACCTGCAACTACTGCCTGTGTAAACTCGTGTAATCAGTAGTGTACACTCGCCTTTGACACCGCTTCGATTCATTGCACAAGCCATGTGACCGCCAGCTCATCAGGTTTGTCGGTCAGTGGAACTCAGGTCTGTGCCTGTTGCACGCGTTGTGTGCTGTTCTTCGACCGTGAGGTGCGCCGCAGACTGAAGTATTGTAAAGTTACCAAGTCGGGCGCCATTGCCGTCCATGTCTGCACGGGCTCAAAGTGGTGAAGCACAGCAAAGTTAGGCGTTGCAACAATATTGGACAGTTCTTCGTGAAGAACTGCACATTAGCTTCAAGGTCAAGGGACCTTCAAGCTTATGTTACATACTCCAGAACACATAACCCTTGTTGATTGTCTGACTAGCGATTTGCATCCTTATCTAAAACACTTGCATCCTCCTTGATACCATATACTGCGTCTTAGCCTGCTGTGCTGAGCATGCATCTGCTAAGTATTGCAGAAGGTGCTACCAATTATGACACCAAACAGCCCGACCATGCAGCTCAGGTCGGATGCCACAATGTCCATCCACCTACGCTATATCCTTTGGGACAGCAAAGCATACTGCAATCTGGCCGCGAGTCACGCCCATTGCGTAATACACAATTAGTTGCATTGGCTACAACGCGCAGCTTCATTTGGAATGTAGAATATAACAAACACATGCAAACAGCCAAAACTCAACAAGTAATCTAACTGCATACCCTGTACACAAAACTGTGAGCCATAACTCCGAACAGATGTCCCAACTGTTACCTGAACCGCATGCAATAAACGCGCCTTCGCGTGAGCACAATCAGCGTATTACTGTCTGGTGCAGCAGCACCGAGGACCGCATCATCATCAGCAACAGGTTCGAGCATGGCAACATGGGAAGGCGCCTGCTCAGCACCCTCCTCAGGGCGATCGTAAACGTAGACAGTGCGCGCAACCTCGCAGACAAATGCACGGCTGGCAGCTGGAAACACGCCAATGTGGCGCCTCTCGCGCTTGGAGGATACAACGTACTGCGAACGCGGACATTGTAAGTTGACACATGCAGTAAACTTGTAACAATGTGCACACTTGCAATACAAACACATACAAGCACACTCAAGCACCATCCCATACTTGCAGTGCGGGGAACGTTGCGCAGTGGGAGACTGAGGGCGGAGACAGCAGCAAGGAGAGAGCGCACACGCAGCCATGCACATCATCCGCAAGCACCATCGCCGGACGCCCATCGACGTGTGCCTCACACATAAGCCTCCTCCCATTTACATCGATTGCAGTCGGTACTTCCGCGGCTGGCCGCCCCTTGCTGTCAAGTTTGAACACATACAGCTGATGCGGCCCGGCATCACCATCTGGACCTAGCGCACAAACAGTTGACTCATGCTGCTTGACAAGTCAACTCGGATTCACTAGCGCAGGTCTTACCAGACCCGAGAACATGACCATCCTCATCCTCATCGTCTGCCCCCTCGCCAAACAAATCCGGGATCTTTCCTTTGTCCATTAAAGCAACCGAGAGAGGGACGCCCGCGTCTGCCTCACCAGTCTCAGGAGTTCTGACATACAGCAGGTCAGCCAGATGTGAGATGCATACACAAAGTTACAGCACTACCTTGCAATGGGAGTATCGGGGGCACCAATGCCAGCGCGAGGGCCACGCGTGGTGCCAGCATGCAATACATCTGCAGGGAGGTCGCCTTCATGCGTGAAGCGCGAAAGGGCGGCACGCGCAGCGGCCACATGGTCTTCCGATAGCGTCTCGTCAACATTAAGGCCAGCGGCGTCACCTTCAAAGACAGTTGGCCAACGCACGCTGCCGTCCATCTTGCGCATGCGCACCTCGAGCACGTCCTCTGTCCAAGCCCACGTCGAGAACCCAGGCACAATGGCACCGTACAGCTTCCCCGACAGCTGCCAGATCAACGGCTCTGTAGCAGCCGAAATACTTGTATCGCCCTCAACAGACTGCTTCTTTGCCATAGGTGCCCTCACCTCACCCTTCCCAATGACTTCAATGCGCAGGTGCTCTGCGGTGTGCTTCGTGTGAGTAAGCTAGCTTGTGATCATACACGTTGTTTGCTGCGTGATGAACACCCTTGCCTTGTCTTGTCTACACAATTGCAAATCAATGGCCTTGCTTTCCATCAACAAACACTTTGCAGACTCACCTGGGGAGAAGGCCACAAGGACGTCCTGCACGTCCTCACGGTTGATGTTCTTATGCAATACGACCTCACTACCGTCCTGTGACCACGAATACCGCGCAGCCGCTTCCGTTGGGCCGCCATGCATGCGCGTTCCTTGGTGAGGGTCCTCCTTGCCGCCCTCGCCATTGCTGCTCGCATTCAGTCCATCAGCAAGCTCCGCACCTCCGAGGGCGGCAATCCGAAATCCATCACCGGAAGTGGAAGCTGCGGCAGTAAGGAAAGCGGGTGTGTAGCGAAGGGTTCTAAAAGGTGTGCGTGCATGCAGTTTCCACTGCATCAAGCCACCGGCAGACTGGTCATCGCGGGCTAAGGCAGCTGCCACAAGCGTGACATTGCACCTCGCAATGCTCCTGACCTGCGGTGGCTGCTCCTGACCATCTGTTCCTCCATCTTCACGCTGGTCGACAGCCTCATCAACGCGCTGCACCACGCACAACAGTTTGTCGCTTCCAGGAGCCATTGCAGCTGCTCTGACAACGAACCCTTGCCCCTGGTCCCCGCCAAGCACCCCATACACGCTCCCACTCAATCGCCAGCTGGCAGTGGAATCATCAGCCACCTCATACACGTGCAGAGCGCCAGCACCATTGGACACAACGGCCACGTCACATGCGGGGAAGGCCATGCTGGGAGGCAAAGCTTCGCCTTCATTACCATTGGTGGTGGAGACGGTATCGGGGTGAGGGAGGCGAGCAACATGCGTGGGGACAGGGTCGTTGGAGGAATCATCTGTGGTGACAGCCGCTATGGTGCCCCTGGCTGAAACATAGTAGGCAGTAGGAGAAGCAGAGTGCGGGTTGACGAAAAGGTGGTTGTGCATGCGAAATTGCCGCACATACTCCAGCGAAAAATGCGAGTCCTCATCATCAGGCCGCCCTTCACGAACCTGTGTATCAATATCGCCATTGCTCCCAATAGACGCAACGCTCACCTGCAGAATGGCACGAGTATTCTACACAATTCTCCAATACCGTGCTTGCGGACAGACTTGGTGTCCATGCAAGAGGGACGTGTCCGTCAACTATTGCGCAGCTCGTCAAAAGTAGGAAGATAACTACCAGCAGTATAGGTTGCTTGAAAACGCCCTGGTAGCTGACAACCCCATGACTCTCTGCGCGCCCTCACATGCCCAGCACAATGCATGTGTGCTGTGTTGAGTGCGTCTCCTACTACCTCTGCGTGTGCTTACGTCCGTTGTGTTCGGCCGATGGCATAGCAACAACAACAAACAGTTCGAATCTGCATGCGGCACACAACTTTCGCGGGGAGGGGCTTCATGCCAAAACCATATTGCATGCAATGACGCATACCATTGGGCAAAGCGGTTCACAGCACAGGGCATTGCCATCATGTGCTATCATGTCATGTTGCAGTAGCATCGCGATATTGGATGACAACTAAAATTAATATTGAGAAATAAGGGGCTGAGCTGCCTGGCATGCGTTGGTGTGTTCTGGCAAAACCCAAGTGTGCTTGCTGCCTTTACAAGCCAAATGCATGGGCTCCCAACCGTTGCGCCTCAGTGCAATGCGACACATGAATGTGTACAAACAACAATACTGTCTCGAGCATAAGCACAATGCACCTTGCATTGCTATGGACCCTGGGCCTTCCATGCATGCAATCTGTGAGTAATGCAGAGCAAAAGAGTGCAGAGGTCAAAGCAGCAGCCACGAGCGTAACAAACGGCGCTTGCACAAAAACAGCTGTCAAAGGTGTAAGCTAGACCGACAGACAGACGTTCGCTTCAACGCTGGTGTGCGCAAGCAGTAGGGGCAAAGCAGCAGCGAGTAAGCAAGAACCTGCGGATGGTGGGCTGCGTCCAGCTTGTAGCCCTTGAAGCGCGCAGCTGCGCCTCCGTCGCCATCGCCTCCGTAGTCTAGCCTAAAGCGCAGCATCTCGCCGCTGGCGCCACTACCGGAGACCGCCGCCGCCGCCGCCGCTTGGCAAAACTGCTGTTCCACGTCATCGTGCTATCCATCCACAACCAACTTCTGTAACAGCAATAGTGTCGTGCTGCACAACTGTGCATGATTGCACACTGTTTCACAATGCAACATGCACAACGCTGTTCTTGGCTGCGCACAGTTGTAGCATGAATTGCCAGTTAATCGTGAAGACTTCACAATGGCCCAGTTTCAATGGCTGTTGTCATACCGCTGACAGCCCGTTGCAACATGCATGTGCATGTGTGTTGCTTATTTCGTATTTACAAGGTGAAGGCCCTTCCCCCCTCATTGAGACTGACCCTCAAATCTGTATAGTGGTAGTTGTAATCACAGAAAGTTTAAATACATTGATAAGGGGTGTAGGGCTTTATACAGGGCGGGCGTCCGTGCAGATGGCTCGCACGC
>RHPI01003009.1:335903-360233 GCA_009103225.1 Chlorokybus atmophyticus
GTGTCTCTCCAACCAGGTACAGATGATAGCGTAATTGTCAGAACTTCACACGTGAATATTTGAATTCAACCTATGATTTGCACTTGATTGGCAAACCATTGTGTTTAAAGATACAACTCAATCTGGTCTGCATAATATTAAGCGCTGGATGTGCACACATACACACAATAGCGTCTTCGATTTTCTGTACACACGCGCATGCGCGCACACATTTCAACAGCTAGAGCTCTGGTGGTTATGCTAGGCCTAGCCAAGTTCCTTAAAAGAGAGGGAGAGAGAGAGAGAGAGAGAGAGAGAGAGAGAGAGAGAGAGAGAGAGAGAGAGAGAGAGANAGAGAGAGATGTGTGGACGTATGTTTAAATGCGAGAATGCACTTACAACTACTTGTGATAATCGTTGCATACAACAGTTGCTAATGTGGCCCCCAAACTTGAGTTGCAATTGCTGCTGGGCTCTTGTTTTTTAAAACCCGTCGCGTAGTTTCCTATGAATTGAACAGTGACATATCATGTAGAAAAGGGTCGCTTTTTATTCCTTATTGCATTTAAAAGAAGTATAAAAGTCGAAGCTAAGATACTTGTAGTAATGGCTTCGCAATGCATGACATGTATATATTGTGTTTGCTTCAATACGAGTTGACAGAATAGGCAGCAAGTATACCTTGATATGCAAAAGGTAGCGCACCAGCCTGGCAGAGTAGTTTATGCATGAAGATAATAACCATAGCGTGGCTCCTTGCTGACTCGGCAATGAAGATGTTCGATTTGTTGGGTACCTAAAGACTTGAACTTAGGTACCGATGAGCTACTGATAACATTATCAATAGCACATCAGTACCTATCTTGTGACAGTATCTCTGCAAGATAATAGCGCTGTTAACGTACATGCGTACGACATGTACAACAAATATCATTTATGATAATTATGTATGAATGATACAATGCAAAAATCACGTATTTAATGCAATCAACAGTAAACCATATACGGTGGTTCTTAAGTTCGAGTCATTATGCTAATGTATCATTATTATTAACATTCATATGACTATTACCCCGCGTTAGCAACTTCAATGGTAACTTGTATGTGCACAACACGTACAGCAAATGCAGATTATGATAAGTTTACATACACACACTCATAAAGCCCAATTCACATGTTGGTTGCATTCAGAATTGAACCATCAAGAGTTGTCAATTCTATTCACCTGTTGATTTGTGGATCAAGGAACGAATGTTCATAAGATGTAGAAAACACATATATGCGTTTTACATCTAGATCTTTGCTGCGAACAAAGTCGGACTTCAAAGTCCATCACGCATCTCATGAGTATCGTGCCACACTCTGTCCGCGTCAACATCGCGCAAGGCACTTTCCCTAGCGAACTTTTGTCCTCCCGCCTGCAAGCGCACGACCCTGTCAGTTAAGGACTTCTCAGACTTTTTGGGGGTCCTTTTGCCAGCCTCTGTGTGGCGATGATAAGCACATGAGATGCTGACAGGCAGCAGATCTGTCCGAGGCTCTGTACCGGCAGACGTGGCCGGTCAAGACCCGCCGTCGCAGTCTGGCAGCAGCGCAATCTCGTCTCGTGGGATCCGCCCGTCGTGCATTTGCGTTGCGTTCTATTGAGGGCTCGTGTCTATCTCTCCCGCCATTGGAGTTATCGCCAGCCTGAGCACTGCATGGCGCCACATTGAAAAGACCACGGAGAGGAAGGGCAGAAGCTTGGGAGGTTGTTAGGGCCCTGTGTGTGTTATGTTGCTATTGTTCAGGCGGTGGCCATCGCGGGGTCGCCACGCTAGCTTGGCTTCCTGTGTGTAAAGGTATAACAGGCGCAGCTCAGCTATCGGCGCCTCGTTGTTGGTGTACGTGGTGCCCGCACAGCTGTCTTTGGAGCCGTCCTCTTACGGGTCATGCCAAGTGAGTGTCGCTGGCAATCCTTCGTGTAACATTCTGGGTGCTGTATTTCTGTGCTGCTTTGCGTGCTGACCGCCCTTGGCGCAGACGGTAGGAGTGCCGGGGACGTTGCCGCACCTGCCGGAGACATGCCGTCCGCTAAGGACCGCGAGGAGGCCCGCCAACGCGCTCAGCTGGAGACCAAGGCGCGGAACGGCCGCATGGCCAAGGGCGGACCTGGCGCCAAAGCTGAGTCCGCTGTGGACAGGGGAGAATCACTCCCTCCTCTGACCGACGAGGAGGCCCGGCTACTGGAGCAGGGCGCCCGCAAAGTGCAGCAGGAAGCTGCTGACATCCGGGAGACGCTGGTGCAAGCTGCCAATGCTGGAGCGACCGAGGATCTTCGTGTTCTTGAGGAGAGCAACTTCGAAAAGGCCAAGAAGTATGGGATCAGCCCTGGCGAGATTGCGGGGCAGGCAAACGGTGGTCAGGTACACATGATGCCCATAGTTGTTGGTGTGTGTGCACTTGGCAATCCTTTGCCAAGTGCCTTCTGTAATGTTCATGTCAGCGAGTTTATGTGCCAACGGGTTGCCGGTCACTGTTTGGGTGCAGGTGTTGCTGCATGCCTAGTTGTCTCGCGTCCATATGTGTAGACTGCGCACAGTTGTGCACCCATGTAATTGCCGTATATTTTCTGGCGGTTACACTGCAAGTGTCTGCTTTGTGCGCTGTGCGGTGCATCATATGCTCAGCTGTTGTCTGTTCCAGGGTAACTCCTAGGGCACCCTTGCTTATACGCTTCAAGTAAGCCATCAGGTGTTTAGATAGTGATTGTCATGCCATCTGGCCGGCTAAGTTGTGTAGTAGGGTGAGGTTGTAGTTGCTACTCCCAAGAGTTGTGAGTTCCTAGCTTTACATCAGATTAGCCGAGATTTAGTTAGCAAGCATGGTTAGGTCAGAAGCAGGGTAATGAGTGGTAGGAACGCTGGGTTCAGTTCTCAGCTAAACAGTGCCTTGCTGGTGGAATACTGTTTGTGACCTTGCAGATTTGTGTGACAGCCCTGCAATATGAAGTTGTGCACAAATATATATGTTACCACTGTGTTGCACCAGTGTTGGTCTGTGCCTTCCACAAAATCTTAATTTCGGTTTGTACATAGGCTGGCCAACAGAGGCAGGGGAGTTTTGAGGCAAACGCCGATCAGGTCAAGCGTTCCGCCCAGCAGCAAGCTGGGAAGGCAGTGGACTATGCACAGGTGGGTCTGTCTGTGCGGCATTGGCATTGCATTGGCTTTATGAACATCAGCCCTGCGGATGTCTGCACTGGCATTGCTTTCGTGTCATCATCCGGATTGTGCTGACGCCGCTCTATGGTCAGTCCGCAGGTCAGCAAGCATTGGGTGTAGGGTTTGCCGCTGCTGACATGGCAGGCGAGGCCAAGAACAAGGTCGGTGAGAAGGTTGGTGAGGCGCAGGCGTATGGAGCAGACAAGGCACGTCAGGCTCAGCAATATGCCCAAGGTGTCGTGGCCAGGGGCCAGGAGTATGGACAAGAAGCTTATCAGAAGGGTCAAGAGTACGCCCATGAAGCCTACGACAAGGGGCATGAAGTTGCTGATCGTGCGCGGGGAGTTGCGCAAGAGGCATATGGCAAAGGTCAAGCTGCAGTTGGTCAGGCACAGGAGTATGCCAAGGACACATACAGCAAGGGCGTTTCCGCTGCTCAACAGGTTCGCTCTGACCTTGCCAGAGCCCGCGAGGAGGCCGCCCAGGAAGTGCCCCCAATCTCTGTTTTTCAGGCAAGTCTCACAGTTTAAAATTTCTGCTCACACTGCGCCCATTGACAATGTGTTTTGCCCATTGAAACGTATGAATTGTGTTCTTAACTGTGGCCGACAGGTGGCCAAGGATGCTGCTGGACTTCTCACCGATGTAACTACCATTCTGCGGGCAGCGGCCGAAGGTGGCACCATGGATCTAATCTATGCCTCAAGAGACCTACTGTGGCGGGCGGTGACTTGGGCACGTGGTGCCAGTGCGTCAGCAGCACACAAGGCGCAGGACCTGGCTGCCACAGCACAGGCCAAGGGTTATGAAGCTGCTGAAGCTGCGCAAACAAAGGCTTATGATATGGCTGAGTTGGCACAGACGAAGGCACATGATGCCGCTGCCATGGCCCAGGGTAAGGCACAGGATCTGTCCGTTGCTGCACAAGACGCTGCTGCATATGCGCAAGTCAAGGCCCAGGACGTGACCCACAAAGCCCAAGAGACAGGTTGGGGCTGGAGCTTTTGTTATTATGCGGCTGCAACATGATGGTAGTTACTGACAACCAGGGTCTGCCAGGATCGGGAATCATATTCACTGTGAGAGGCATCCTTGCTGCTATCCTATCAAGGGGTAAAGACTACGTTGTTGCTCAAGGTGCTGTTCACAAGTTTAGCCGCTGGCTTGGCTCATACATTGCTTTGGTGTTTAGGTGCGGATACTGTCGACAGCACTGGGGAGCGCAGGGCGTTTGTACAGCAGAAGGGCGAGCAGTACAAGGGCCAGGCCGAAGAAGTTGTCCGCAGCGCTCAGGAAAAGGGCGAGCAGTACAAGGGTCAGGCTGAGGATGTCATCCGCAGCGCTCAGGCCAAGGGCGAGCAGTATAAGGAGCAGGCGCAGGATGTTGCAGCAGGAGTTTCGGTTGATGCACGACGTGCTGCGAATTCTGCTGCTGACCAGCTGAAGGGTTTGGTTGGTCAGGCTGCGGACACTACTGAGGGTGTGATTGAGGCTGGCAAGCAGAAGACACAGGCCACACTCGAGGCCTCCAAGCCCCGCATCCAGGAGAAGGAAGTACGCCTTACCCGTTGAGTGCCAGGTTTCTGTGGCGTTGGCTTTCATGTATACTGTGCATGTGTACCATAGGTAGTTGTTTGCTGTGCGTGTACAGCTGTTGCGTGCGTTGTATAGGATTAGTTGTGTGCACCAAGTTGGTGCTTTGTGTAGCACTGCAGTGTTGGCCCGCAAACTCATGTAACCTGAATCAAGTCTAGCCCCTGAACGTGCTATGCCTGCTTGTGAATCACGCCGACATATATTGTGGGTCGCAATGCTATGTCAGTGGTTTTGTTGCACAGTTGGTGTAGTTGGAGTGTAGCTGCACATGCAAGCACTTGTCTGCATGCACGTTGTTACACTATGCTACACCGCAGCATTTGTTCACCTTCGAATGCATGCTGCAGCTTTAACAACTCTACATTGCATACCACCGGCCTACTGCACCTGCCTAGCCAAGATAACCTGCATACGCAAACACCATGGTTCTTGGGTTGGTAATTTGCTATTTTTGCTTTACTGCGTGAATTGTCAGTTGCTGACGCATACACATCTGACACTTTGTGCTGACCATAGCCTTTGTGTCTGTTGGCAATGGTAGAGCGGCACTACAATGTGGTGCATGCAAGTAGAGCAGTTCAGTTGATGCATCCTCCATCATGGTAGTATGTGCGGGATAGGTGCGAGACAATTGGCGACATGCATGACGTTAAATAGTATAGCATGCAAACACAGTTACGTACACCATCTGTGTGATCGCATGCATGCATGTGCGTGTACCATAATCATAGACGCTATGTGTAGAATATATGCCATGGTGTGCATAAGTGAACTTGAGGGCTGTCTGCGTGCAACATACGCCACGCGTTGCATGGTGTTGTAGCACGTCATATATCCTATACACACAAGCCCACCACATACATGAGATCGCTTGTACTAACTGACCATGCCTGCTACCCACACACAACCACATACACCGACACGTGTACACGCTATGTCACACATGTGTCTAAGCGCCTGATGCAGCCGCTGTCGCCACCGATGCTCGCGGTCCCGTCCGCAGCGGGCTCCAGTCCGGTACCGCTGCTACCGCCACGCTTCAGCAGCGCTAGGCCCTGCAGCTGATTCAGCAGCGCCACGGCTACGCGTTGCTGAATCAGGGCCACGTACCCATCAAGGCGTTGCAACGGCAGCCCTCTCGTGTACACCGCCTGGCGTGCGCATGTCCTCAACACCTCTGCAAAAGCTGCCCCTATCTCGTGCCGTGGGTCTCCACCGCCAGCGGGAAGGATGTGTCCGCCGGTGGGGGTGATCACTGTACTGGCGCCGTTTGCCATTCTTCGCGTCACGTGCTGCCGAACCGAGCGCGACGCCACACGCCGTGACCGTCACGTCCAACCCGGCGATCCTTCCCCGCCACCAAAGCTACGCGCCGCCCGCGCGTCTCACCAGGGCGAATCGGCTCCATGGCATGCCGTGCAACGGAGGACATGCAGTGCAATGCAGCGCAAATCTCTCTCTCTCTCTCTCTCTCTCTCTCTCTCTCTCTCTCTCTCTCTCTCTCTCTCTCTCTCTCTCTCTCTCTCTCTCTCTCTCTCTCACTCACACTCTCATAGGGCTGCTAGGCTCATACACATGCAGGCGCTCTAGCCCGGTGGTCGAGTGGGTGAGTGCTTGTGGTGTTTGTGACATTGCATGTACAGATTGCCTTTTCCATCCTGTGTACACTGCCTGTCGTACGTACTACGGGCAGGGTCCCTGCTGCGCTGTGTGCTGCAGCCAGCGCCAGCGGTGCTGCTGGTGATCATGGTGCCGGGGTGGGGTTGTGCGATTGTGATGGCATTTGCAAGCTGTATTACCACTGCCTGCTTCCCATGCTCGTGCACAATGTCACGTGCTGGCCTGCACGTGCGCTGGGTCCTGCAGCATCGCCTGAGCGGTGCCGTCGCAGGTCTTCGACCAGCACCTTGACCAGCAGCACAGCGGGGCGTGCAGTACTTCAGTACACGTAGACGTCGTTACGGAGCATTTTATGTCGCACGTGCATAGGGTGTGCGTAGTGCAGTGAGGTAGTGAGGTAGTGCTTTACATTGCGCGTAGTTATTGTACTTGGTGTTGCTGTGGGTATGGGCATATGAACGGTGTTGACCTTTGCTGGTGCTATCGTGCAGCTACTGTACAGTGTTGTTGCAGTTTCCATCCATTGTGCAACCATTGCCTGCTTGCATGCATTGCAGCAGGGCTTGGGATCCAACATGAAATGAGCGGGGTAGAGCGCACGGGATGCGGGATGTAACCTGTGTACATGAATCAAATTGTAGTGTGTGACTGTGTGTACTAAAAGCATGTTATTGTACATTCAGTAACACCCAGTGCTTCCTTCAGGCAATTTGTAATAACAACACAACCAAGGTAGAAACACATGGGCTGGCCAAGCACGAGGCTTCAGTTTTTGAGCACGGTTTAATCACACAACAGGTGCCAGGCTCCACGTAACCAACCCGTTTCTTTGAACGTGCACAATGTGCAACAGTTACAACAAACATTGCCTCCATACATCCTGCGCGTTTCACAGCACTGGACACCTAGCAGAGCTACGGCCGCTTGATAACCAACAAGGGTAAGATTTTTGTGGCAAGCGTTCCGACGACCATGCTCTCAGAGTTGTAAAGTTCTACGACTGAGATATGACTCGCTCGCATGTGCATGCGGAGCAGAGTGGGCAGAGCAAGCCAGCCATGTGCCTGCACCAGGCCGTATGTACGAGGCGCAATGGCCATGATGGGTGTGACCCGTCTTGCGAGCTTGAGTTTGTTAGCTACCTTCTGTTCAGCACTGCTATGGTTTCCACATGCGGGGTATGAGGAAACATATCTATCGCACGGAGGCTTGCCAGCTTGTAGTTGCCTTCGGTGCTACCATCCTGATGCAAGCCAACATAGTACAACTCAGCAGACAAGCACAAGTCGACCCTGTGCTCAACAACAAGCACCAACAAAGAAGACTGCATGAAATACAGCCTACCTTGTTGAGGCCACAGAGAGTGGCCACATCCCGCGCCTGCGTGGCTGGGTTACACGACACGTACACAATCCTGTGAGCACCGCACTCAGCCAAGAAGCTGAGCAGTTTTGGGGTCATGCCGGGTCGGTTGGGATCCGCGATGACAATATCCGGGACGGGGACCTCAGTGCCAATCTCCGCGGCAACCTTGGCAAGATCCGCGACACGAAACTCCGCATTGGTAATGTTGTTGCGATTGGCGTTGCGCTGCGCGTCCGCCACGGCTGAGGGAACAATCTCATACCCGTACACGCGCGCACAACGCGACGCCATCGACAGGCCGATTGTGCCCGTACCGCAGAACAAGTCCAATAACACTTCCCCGCCTTTGAGCTCGCATGCTTGCTCGACCAAAGAGTAGAGCACGTCCGCTTGAACCGTGTTGGTTTGGAAGAAAGAGTTGGCCGACACTTCGAAGCGCAAACCCCTCAACGTCTCCGTGATGTAAGCGCTGCCGTGCTCGACGAACTCCTCCTCGCCCATGGCCACACCCGAGAGGGTAGACGTAGTGTTGTTGACGATGCTCGTGACGGTGGGGAAGCGTGTGGCAATCCCCTTAGCGAGGGCGCCGACGGCTGGGGCGTCGCGGTACGCTGTAACGATGTTGACCATGTGTTGCGGGGCGTTGTTGTTGCGGGCGTCGCTGCCTCGCCTAATCATGAGGTGGCGGAGGAACCCCGTGTGCTCGCGGGCGTCGTATGCAGGGTAGCGTGCGGGCTGCGAGCGCGTGTACTCTTCCACAAAGCTGAATATCCCGTTGGCCACATCATCCTGCAGCAAACACCTGGTACATGTGTGTATGCGCATGACATACATCTACACCATACTCACCATGTATGCGCTTACAAGGTGTCCGTGTGTACAGGCATGTGGTGATCGTGCGTGTGCAAACATTATGTCGTGTTCACACTCAACGCTTACTTGGATATTGGGAGGATGCGGTCAAACCTCCCCGGCGCATGCAAACCCAACGCAAACCCGCGCTCTGACGTCCCGCTCCCGCCCTCTTCTTTGCTCCGCTTGGGCGGTGGCTTCTCCGTCCATGCGGAGGTCCCGAAAGAAAACTCCATCTTGTTGCGGTAGGCGTATATCCTCTCCCCGCAGCCAACTGTCGGGAGCATGACATCCTTGATGATGTTGGCATCAAACCCGCCCATGCGCGTGAAGAGGTCCCTAACTTGCGTCTCCTTGTGGGCGAGCTGCGCAGCGTAAGCAAGGTTCTGCAGGCGGCAGCCCCCGCAGGGACCAAAGTGCGGGCACGGCGGGTCCACAATGTCAGCGTGAGGAGTGAGGCTTTGCAGCTTGTAAGCCTCTGCGTGCGAGGAAGAGCGCTTGAGTATTCGTGCGATTAGACGCTCCCCCGGCAATGCCCTCTCGCACAGCACCACCATCCCACTGTCGCCGCTGCCGTTGTCGCCCATGTCCGCGGGAATGCGGCAGACACCCTGATGTACACAGGCACGCGCATAAGCGTTAGTCACTTTCCGGCAATTTGCTTAAGCAACAGCATGCAACAGTATGCAAGGAACGAGTAAGGTTGCGTGTGCTATGCAGCTGTAGCTCTCTGTACCCTGAAGTTATGCAGCAAGCTCGATTACCCATGAGTGTGAAGTACTAGAAGAATGTGATGGTCTACCTGTGCTGCTTTGCACATGCTTGCGCCAGCCATCACAACATGCCTAGACGAGTCCTCCACAGCACATACTGAACAGTGCAGTGCACACACCAAG
The DNA here is from genome assembly GCA_009103225.1 of Chlorokybus atmophyticus. NCBI lineage: Eukaryota > Viridiplantae > Streptophyta > Chlorokybophyceae > Chlorokybales > Chlorokybaceae > Chlorokybus > Chlorokybus atmophyticus. The sequence goes on from RHPI01003009.1 coordinate 345,415, forward strand.
CAAGCTTGTGCAGAACAACACGCCTCATTGGTGATTATTGCGCAGGCAGTTGTCATTGCCAATTGATAATTGTTGATTCGTTCAAGTGCAGTCAGTTTGAAAACATCCATATTGCCGCATTGAGATTGGCATGAACAACCTTGGCTCCGTAGGCAAGTCCCTCGCAGACGAGCTCAACGTCAGCCCCCTTGCGCAGCACACGCTTAGCAACCTCGCCTCCGCCTCCTCCTCCTTCTCCTCCTCCTCGACTCCTATCCCGCTGGCTGCTGGTTTTCACACTCTCCTCATCCTGCACCACCGCCTCCGCCGCAGTAAGGCGCAGACTCCTGCTGCTGCCTGAGCGCGCACCCGCGCCAGCATTGCGTCCGCCGGCGGCGGCGGATAGCAGCCGGCGCGCCTGCACCCTCACCAGCAGCGCCCTGGACCCCAGCTGCACGCACAACCCCACCCTCGCCGCCGCCATCCCCGCCGCCGCCACCACCGCGTCAAGGCTTTGGCCCAAACCTGCCTTGATGAGTAGGTTCGGTTCTGAATGAGGGTTTTGGGTCCTGGACCTAGCTTAATGAACCCTTGTTGAACTTTTGTAGGGACCCAAACAGGTGAGTGTCAGTGTTGCTGGCGGTGTTGTCGTCGTGGGCGGTGGTGGCTGCGGAGGAGAAAGGGGAAGAGTCATGGTGGTGCAAGAGCATGTCGCTGGTGAGCATGCTGGGAAGCTGGCGACGGTGACGCCGCCCCTGGGCGAGTCGGCCAAAGCGGTGGTGCTGTGGGCGGCGTTGTTCTACGTGGTGTACAGGGCGGCAAGCTGGGCGGGAGCGGAGAGGGTGGCGGTGTCGTCGAGGGCAGGGTTGAACAAGCTGACGGCAGCTGAGCGCAAATCTCTGCGCTACCAGGTGGCCTCGCGCGCGGCGGCGCTGGCCCACGTGGCCGCCGCCCTGCCCCTGGCCGCCGGTGTCCTGCTGGGCGACCCCTCGCTGCGGGCCGACCGCCTGTTCGCCACGTCGCCAGCGTCATACGCGGCGCTGCAGGTGAGCGCCGGCTACTTCCTCTACGACCTCCTCCAGTGCGTCACCCATGTCAAGGAGGAGGGTGTCCCCTTTGTCATCCACGCTCTCGCCTGCTTCCTCCTCTTTGCCTATGGCGCCGCCCGTCCCTTCTGGTCAGTCAGTTGCATTTACACGGTGCTTGTTGTTTCGTTGCAGTACTGGTTGCAAGCATGCAGTGTGTGCTATGACATTCTGATTGAGTGTGGGCTGGCTGTGTTGTGTGCTTGTCATGGTGTTGATGTTGAGCTAGTCTGGCAAAGCACTAGCATGCGTTGCAAGCCTCCCATGTGTGCAACAAAGCATGATGTTGGTTTGCTGCTTTCAGTCATGCTTACGGAGCTGCTTTTGTCTTCACCTGGGAGTTCACGACGCCGTTCGTGCATGCGCGCTGGCTCATGCACACGCGCGGCGAGACCAAGTCCCGGGCATATCTATTCAACGCCATGGCCATGATGCTCGCGTTCTTCCTCGCCCGCAACGTCACTGGCCTCTTCGTACGTATGCACACAGCATGCTTGTTTATGAAGGAGTCATGTATTACAGGATGCTGATGGTTGGCCTCCTCCGTGCACACAGCTATCAGTGGACTTTTGGCGCACAGCCAATGCGGCCATGAGCACTGGAGACCCGAGAGCACCTCCCAACTTTGCCCTGATTGCTGGGTGAGCGTGCACCCGTAAGTTTGTTATGGTGTTCAGCAGCGTCACTGACACTGCTTCATGCGGTTGCAGGGTGTTCAAGGTTGCCAACATCGCGCTGAATGGGCTCAATGCTATGTGGATGTCCAAAATGGTGCGTGTCATTTGTGCGAGCATGTGACGATGCCAGGTGCAACCCTACCACATCGCATTGGCAACTTACAGCAGTCTCGTCACAAGTTGACAGCCATTCGTGTGGTCAGGTGCGAGGAGCTATCAAGTTGGCAACGAATGCAAAGTCCAAGAAAACCTCATGACACACACAAGTAGCACACATGCTTCCTGAGCCCAATATGATGCAGCTGCAAAGCAAATTTGCTTCACTTAAGCACAGCGCGGTTATCAACTATAAGTTCTGCCTGGAAGCGATTTGCGCTCTGTGGCGTGCTGAACGGAGCCGTGGAGGAGTGCGAGGCGGGCGCAGAGGTGGGAGTGGGTGGAGACAAGGCGCGCACACTCCTCCGCTGCCTCATGCGTGTCTGAAGAGGCAAAGACCAAGTGCGCATGCTTGACGTCGATGAGGAGTGAGAGCCACTCGGACACCTGGGAAAGTTGTGTTGTGTTTATTGTGTGCATCAAATCGCAGACTAGTTGCATAACGCGGCTGACGAGGAAGGCTGTCACAATTGTACACAGATCAATGCATCACTGTTCTTGTTGAAATTTCTACTTGATGGAGTGACTGCTGATACTGCACGCGCACATACTGGCATGTGACCACAATCTGCTGCTATGCTTATCAGGCTTGCAGCAACCCCACTGTGTGCACACAGTGGTTGCTGCAAGCCTGCATGCTACACCACAACAACATGCCGCGCGGGTTGAATGTACCTGCATGAGTGATGGTATCCGGAATTTGGGCGCGGTTGGCGGATCTGGTACAGATGCCATCTCCTCCGCGTACACCCGCAGCCATGTGCACAGGTACTGCACCAGCCCAGTAACGGCAAGACTTGGGAGGGCTGCCATGGCGGCCATGGCGGCAGTATCATCGCGCGAGGCGGATATCAGCGCATGCGCGAGAGCCTGCTGTGGGGAGAAGTTCTCCACGTCAGCCGCGCCGGCGATCGCCAACTGGACGGCTTTGCTACCAAGGGATGCCCCGGCCTTGAGCGCATCCGCAGCCGCATCAACAAGCCGGCTTGCGCCCGCCGTCTTCTGCTTGTGCAGCGCTCGCAAATGCACCAACGGTAGGGTTGTGGCAAAAAGCGTATTCAGCAGCAGCGTCAAGTCTGCTGTTGACAACTCGCGCAATTGCATCAAACAGGTTTCAAGCACCTGCAGAAACGAGCACATATTGTGTCACGGAGTTGAGGTGTCTTTCAGGACACACGCTGTGATAGGCACGTCCACATTGTTCTCATGTTTTCAATACATAACAAACCCACCTGCAATTGTGCGGCGTCAATAAGCGCTTGCAGCAGCCCAGGATAGATATCAGTGGAGGTGACGTGTCCCCATTGTATGAACTGCGCGAGCGTGCGCCAAAACTTGTCCTTCACGCAGCGCTCGACAACAACACGCGCGAGGCGATCCGACACGGGTCGACGCACAAACCTGTACTGCTCCTTATCGCCGCCCTTGAAGCTAGTCGCCACGAGCGCGAGGTGCTTCATCAAAGCCTCGCCAAACGTCTTGTCGTTATAACTCCCCGACACCAAATCCTCAAGAGCGCGATCGGTCTTCTCTGCGAGCTCACGCATCCGCTCCTCGTCCCACACAACACCCGCTCTCAGGAGAAATGTGTCCTCCTGGCCATCCCACGCCGTGGCAGCATCAGCGCCAGTCCACACCGGGCGGACAAGCGCGGATGTGAGTGTGTCCGAAGCCACATCGAGCGTGCGGAAGGCGCTTGCGAGGGTGGGACTCGGCAGACGCAATTTCACCGCCAAACACGCTGCTTGTGCCGATACTAACATTGACTCACCATGTATTGAAACAATATCCGTGACCCCGGGCTCAATGTCGCGAGAGGGTGTAGTCTCTCCGGACCCAACAACAACCCCGCCACGTGGACACCCATAAACGGTGTCAATGAAGTGGATGCTAACCCCATGGCCATCGCTAGCACACCCCGCCACGGCCACATACGATGAGCCCGGCACGGCAGCAGCAGCAGACCGTGTGCACGTGATGCTGTCTATGCGGCCCGAGTGCAGAGGCTGAATGTGTCCAGACGTGCGCTTGCTTGTCGTGCAAGTGTACACCTCCCACACCCCGCACGACCAAAACACCTGACCCGCGAAACCATAAGTACCTGGAACGCGTGTATGAACTTCACGTCATCCCAACACTCTTCAATGCTTACCACTGCTGCAACAGCTGTGAGCGCAAGTGCAGCCACGCGCGCGTTCCCATCGCTGTCAGGAGCGCCCAATTCAGCTGACATCATCGATTGCATGGACAAATCCGCCACATTGACACTCAAAACGTCCAGTACTCGTCGCCTCTGCATGCACAAACAATGATGCTTTGCCGGTACGACACGTTGTTGAAAGCTGCATGCAACCATTGCGTACCGTCCTTCCTCGTGAGTGTGCAAACACGGCAGCTATCCGCGAGGCTCCGCCCTCGTACGAGCCCGAAGTGGCTTCCACTTCCAGTCTGAGGGCATCAGTACCGTCTTGGGAAGCGTGAGCAAGGTGTGATGTGGAGGCTACTGCGCCGCTCTTTACACGGGTTTCAACAGTGCCATCGTCGTACACGACAAATGCACCTCCAGTTTCCCCTCCATCCACACTCATCGCCTCTGCAAAGTTGAACCAATGGAAAACTGTTGTCAACCATGTTTCGAATGTGGTTGAGGTGTTTCATGCAACACACATACCGGCAGTATCGCCTTTGCGTGCTGCAACCTCACTTCCTGACACAGCGTACAAAGCGCGAACCTTTCCCTGCAGAGCAGCCTGCACAAATAGCATTGCAAGCATCACTATGGCAACACACACGCACGCATACGCGCATGCGTGCGTGCACGTGCACGCACATGCGCGTATGCACCGACCTGTGTGGGTGCCTCTCCAATGTTGGCGCATCCTTCTCGGCCCCACGCAGCGAGGACATTGGCGCCTCCTTTGTCGCAAACGACAGCGTAACAACTATCGGACGCCGGGTCCCACACTGCGCGTGTCGCGAAGCAAGCATACTTGTCACCTAATGCTACACTGCCTGCACGGGCCTGCACAGAGCAAAGCAATTGCTTTTGTTGCTTGTTCTTGAGTTGAAGGCACTTGGCGCAAACAATTCGAACAGAAAAGAATTCAGCCATTCCCAAATTGTCGCTTAATGCGGTCCCAGTCACGTACACGCAACTTTGACTACCTACCCACCAACTTGTGCGGCGTGCATGTACCATGCATGACCTATACGAATACAGCACGTGCTACTTGCTGGCATGTACGACGTGCATGCAGTTCACTAATTGGGCTGACCTACCGTGAACCATGCGACAAGCATATGCACAACAGAAAAAGGCTAAAACGAGGCACGAAAAGGGTAACAAAAATCTTCACACCACGCATGACTGCGACAATGCTGCGGACACAGCTGTCTCGCCGTTTACCAACTGTCTTGACATGCAAGCCAACACCAGTGCCAATACATTATCACACATGGCAATGTGTTTGATTGCTTGTGCAAGTCGCAGGTTTCAATGATGAACACCTTTGCGGCATCTGCAGCAGAGGCGTCGATGGTGAGGACGGCACGGGTCTGGGTGGTGACCAGGGCCTCCGCCCGGCCGGCGCCTGGGGCGGCGCCCAGCAGTGGCCCAGCGCCGTCTCCTCCCCGGCAGAGCGTCACCTCAGAGACCAGCTGAACTCCCCCACTGGGCCGCCCCGCCGCCGCCGTCATCCCGTCCGCCAACAACAACGCTGCGGCGGCGGCGGCGGCGGCGACGCGTGTGCGACAATGCTTACAACCGGTCGCGTCGCTCGGTTATAGGGTTGGTCTTACACAACCTGCGTGTGGCATAAGCGACAGTTCTCTACTCTTGACGGGTTTATGATCGAGTACAATTGATCACAGATTTACTGAGTGGCCCACACCGTGATGTCAGTGACATGACGGTATCGATGGTACCGTATCATGTTGCGCCATGTCAATCAGTACCACAATTGACAGCACCAAGTGCAATAACAGTTAAACGTCTCGCGTCACGTAATTCCTTTATGAGTATGAATAAAAGATACTTGAACATAAATGTAACAATCAGCCTCTTATAGTTGATATCATGAGTTATTGAAAAGGGAAGTGACATTGGTTGCAACGCATTTTGTTTTTTTACATGCCTTCTTGATTCATCCGTACGTTCAAATTCCACAACGTGCAGTCGTGTGATTGTGGGTGTCATGTGTATTGTATTTTGTGCATCCGTAACACAATATCTTCCACATATGCAAATAGTTACGTATCTACTTACACATGTAATGTATGATATTGTGTAATACGGATACTACGGGGATTCCTGCCCCCTATTCGTTGCGTTGTATAACATGAAACAAGGCTAACTTTATTACTCAATGTCGTTCAAGTCATGGGTCGCAGCAATAGCATAGTCATATTACCACACATATTACCGGGTGAATGAGAGGGGTGGGGATTCTTGATGGGAAGGGGCCGCGAGCAAATTCAAACTTAACCCTTTATAATAGTATGCAAATACAATGAAAGACCGCGAGGCAATCAAGTACGATTATTAGATACACAACAGCATACCCCTTTCGTACAACCACACAGCAACATGGGTAGAGTAGAGGTTAAGTGATGGTGAGTGCAGTGATGGATAAACTTGTGAGGATTGGAAGCAAGGCACATCACAGAGCAAGACACAGCAGTAACGGCAGTGTGTTGGCCCCTCAGCAGCAGGTGTACAAAAGATGCATACATTATGATGATACGAGACCGGTACAACCAATAGTGCTATACTAATGTGGGCAACCACGTTTAGCAGAACATACAAACGCTGCATCGTAAATCTCACGCAGCGTCACAGCATGTCAAGCTCCCTGCCAAGCCAATCACGTCATCCAACAACATCACAATACCACAGCCGCCCAGCAGCGCCTAAGGGCAGCAATTAAAGCCAATGTGGCGTCTGCCTCCATCTTAGTAAAGTCTCAAAAAACATGGGAGCAAATGCGGCAAATACGTGGTTGAAGAAATTTATCTTTGGGCTTCGCCATATTTGACATGGATTTGAGAGTGCATACATCAAGATGCAAATGTCATAACTATGGCAGCAGCAAATACAAACTATGCACTATGCACGCAACATGCAATCATCAATGCACAGCACGAGCCCTATGATTGTAATGGTACGGCTGACACTTTAGCAAGGTCGACTCAAACTATCACCTAACACCTATAAGTGCAAATTATGTTACACACACGACACAGACTACCACCGCGATCAAGGCGGCAGTGCATGCGTGCTGACGTCATGCATGCATGTTGTGGGGGACCTAACTTGAAATTGCGTAACCGGCAGCGATGCACTGAGACGGGCGGAGAGAGTGGCGGCGACATGGGAGAGGAGGGCGGGCAGTCCTGCAGTCTGCTGTTGCTGTGGTGGAGGCTGGCCGCTAACCACAACCGTGGTGCAGTTGAATACAATTCTGCGTGCTGACTGCATAGTTCACGGGCAAGGCTAGAGTTGGCGTAGCATACAAAGTACTAGCCCGGTGGTGAAGCAAATGTGTTTAACCATGAGCGTGATGCATGTCACTTACATGTCTCGGCTCAGGTTGCCAGCAGCACACCATGCATGTTGGCATAGCAGCACACCCCTTTCGTACAACCATTGTCCAGTGTTGACCTTCATTCGCAGTTTACAAAGGCTATGTAACAATACAGCATGCCACCACAGTGCAACAACCACCACAAGGTGTGCAATATAAGAATCAGCGGATGAATGCTTGCCTGCAAGACCACTAACCAAAGCGCTCACAGAAATCAGCAACTACAAAACTGATACTACCAACTACTAGCTATGATAGGCGGATGTACAAGGGGTGCTAACTATAGAGCAACTAGTACAACACTAATACAACATTCACTCCAGCGACAATGGAAGCTCTAACTCAACAGGTGGCAGCAAAGCAGGCTCCTTCCTGAGCAAGGTAGCTGTAGTGGACAACGCGGGACGGGTGGCAAGTAGTGCCTTCAACCTCACTGCGGCTTCCAACGCAGAAAGCCTTCCATCAACCCTAATGAGAAGGCCAGGACGGCCGAGTGGCGCATTTAACGTGAGCTTTAGCCTTTCTTGTCTGGCATCATGCTGCTCGCCGGTAAAAACATCCTGCCAGAGGTCTCCCTTCGGCAGGTAAATGGCAACTTGCGAGATGCCCTCGGCCATGACGGGCGCAACCATGAAGTCAGACCCCAACATGAATTGAGCTCGGAGCTCATACACGCAAGGGTCCTCCGGGTAATGCAGCCACGGGTGTCGCACGAGCGGTGCGCCTCGCGTGGTGGCCTCGAACATCAGCTCTCTGCGATACTCATTGAGAGCGATGTGAACGTCTGTGTACAACGCAAACTGGCTGAGCGTCTCGTCGTCGCTGTACACCTGCACGCTCTTGTGCGGAAGAATGCCCTGATGCGTGCGGAAGACTGCATCGGTAAAGGCCGACAGCTCCATCCAACGGTACAGAAGCTCCTTGGTGCGCAGGTAGCGGATGCGGAACCTGTCCGTCATGGTGTAACCTCCAACATCAGAGTGCGAGAGCGCAAAGCCAGACACACCACCAGATAGCATGCCCGTGAGAGCTGACATGATGCCGTCGTGCTCGTCCCATGACACCAGCTGGTCACCCATCCAGAAGAGAGGGCTGTGGGACGGGCTTCGCGTTGAGCCCGATCGGCTGAAGAACACAACTTGCCCTTCCAAGCCAGCATCCCGCACTGCCTGTCTGTTAATTTTGGCCCAGTCTTCGGGATACCTGTTGTGAACCACTGTGGCTGACTCACCAGAGTGCAACACCGCATCAAAGGGCAAATGCTCGCCGAAATCTGCCATCCAACCCGCAACATTGACGGTCTTGTTGTTTGGGCAGATGGTGGGCATCAACACATTCTCCTTAATCAGCTCCACAACCCATGCCCGGCAGGCTGGGTTGGTCAGGTCCAGCATGCCAAAGTGGAAGTCTGGCGTGCCACTCATGAGCATGTATGCTTGGCGCTGGACGTTCTGAACGAGGTAACCCCTAGAGCGTGCTTCGCGGAAGAGGTTGCGCCTGTGGTCACCTTTGAGCGCAACATCCACAAGGTATGGGTTCATGTAGGTCATGAGCTTGACACCATCAGCGTCCAGGTCGCACATCATCTGCTTCCAACGGGGATAATGAGCCTCATCCAGCTCCCAGTTCCACCACAGGCGCTGACCAATCTCCGTCTTCCTGATGCCAGTCCAGTCTTGCAGCCACAGGGCTGAGATGCGAACGCCGGCAGCTTTGAGGACATTGTACGTGCGCAGAACATCATCGGTGCCGCCTTGAAGCCCCACGATCGCACCCTCACCAGACGCCCAGCTGGGCAACGCCTGCATGCGACCAGTGTAGTCGGTGTACTCCTTGATCAAGTCCAGAGGCGTCTCTCCATGCACAATGCGCCCGCGTAACCGATGGCCAGTCACGTACGCCTCAATTGCAACACGTGTTGGGCGGCGAAAGTTGAACACCGTGTACTGATAGCCCTCCAGGAACAGCGAACGCCGCAGGGAGGACACATAGTGTGGCACAGCTGTGTATGTTGTTTGCCAGCCGCCGGCAGCACCATCCTTCAGAAGGTTTAACACGAAAGTGTACGGTTGCAAACCCCTGCCAATGCCCTGCTCGCACGACAACACAGGCACTCGAAGCCCCTTCAGGTTAAAATACGAGAACTGCTCGCCCAAGCCGAAGAACTGCTCCTCTTTTGAACTTGCATATGTAAGCACAATATGGTTCACAGCGTGCAAACTGCTGGGGCTGGACCATTCTACTTCAAAAGCCAACTGCAGGCAAGCACGTAGCAAGAATCAGCATTGTTGAACTGCATGCACATCACCATAAGCCCAAGCCTCTTGTGAATACGTGCAGCATCTGAAGATAGAGAGGCATGCGCCTTGCCTACCTGATTCTCAGCAACTGCAGACAATGTGAAGCTGTAGTTGGTTGGCGTGGTGTCCAACCACAAAAGGCCTTGCAACTGCAGATGTGTGTCATTGTATGCAGATATCCTGTCCACACTTTGGTAGAGGGTCCTGCAAACATTACCACAGCTCAGCTCATGGTACACATCTGCAATGCTGCATGCATGATGCCTCATGCACTCTGCACTTGTTTCAGCTACTATGACAATTAATGCACCAATTGGCGACATTCATCCATAACCACCCCACTGCTTGATGTGACGTGTATGCAGCCTAGACCAAAGCATTTGCTGTACAAGGCCATGCAGGGCCACAACAGCGACCCACCTTCCTTCCCAACGGTCTTTTATGTGAAAATTGGCATCCTTGTTCCGCACTTGCATGATCCCGCCAGCAACCGATATAAACGCCCGTCCAGGTATACTGGACCACAGTGGCCTGGACAAGTTCCGCTGGTGCAAAACTGTTGATGAACCACAGCTTAATACATAATATCCCCTGCAACAGCACTGCAACAGATGACATGCACGTCTTGCAAGCACAGTCTTACCTTGAAGGGTGGCTCCATTCCAATCAACGGTAAATGCACCTAGATTGTGCGTGAAGTTGGCGAGGTATGAAGAGGAGATGCGCCCGTTTATGCGTGCGTCAACAGAAGTAGCCCAGTCGGGCCCAAGCCAAAGCGCAGCAGCCAACGGTAGCACAAGCAGAGCCCGCCAAAACACACGCCTCGCAAGGGACGTCCCTGCAAGAACGTCCTGCTTGCTTAACGCCTCCATACCTGTCAACAAAGGTCAATCAACCAGCTGTTTTTCGCATATGAAACCACGACAGCGCAAGCCTTCCGCATTGTTCGCAATCGTGGGCGTAAAAGCATAATTGAGAAGCACAACTGCAGGTTGAGCAACCTGAGCGGCCTCTGGTTCAGATGATGACAATGACGCAGGCAATACGCTCCTACATAGACTCACATTGGGCTTAGCTGCCCTGAAAAACAGCATTGAACCGCAAGCCACAACGCCCTCTGCAAGCTCACGGTGTAAACTTTGCCAGACACTGCGTGCACTATAAATAGCGCTAGACAAGAGCGCAAATTGGCTAGCCCGAGCAGAACTGCGTGATCAGCGCGAGTAAACACCTTGATACCCACCAGCAACACAATATGGGACAAGAGTTGCCGCAAATTAGCGCTGGTTGGCCAAGATTCCACCAGAATTGGCCAACTGGGCTGCTTGCAAGCTAGTCCAACCTTGTGCGAGCATGGCTTGCCGCTTACGGCGCTCTCCCTCAACGCCTCTCCACTCCAACCAAGCCTCTCCCAGGCCAACTCCCGCAATGCGACCGTGTGGGCATACGCCCCCTCTCCCCCAAGGCCACCACGCCGCCTCCTAGCCGTGCCAAGTCAGGAAGCACACCAAGCAACACTTTTGCCTTGCCTCTGGCCAGGGCAGGACAAAAGATTGTGCAAAGCGACCCGCTCTTTTCTAACCTTGCTTCAACAGCTAGCCCGACCGAACCCCCACGCCCCCAGGCGGCGACGGAGGACGACGACGAGGTGGCCGCCGCAGCGTTCTACTATAGGCCGGGCAAGGCTGCTGACGTACGTAATTGCGCAAAACTGAGCGGCCTGTCCACGGTGGACGTTCCACGTTGGAAAGCCGCCGAACGAACGACAACAGGCATAACGTTCCTCTCGTCCAGAAGATGTGCCGTATTTGGCTCACCCGCGCTGAGCTATAGAACTCATACTACGGAGACGACTTCCCTTATAAGGGAATCTGGCGGATTTGGTGAGTCCCGCGTCACTAGTTTGAGCCAGATTCCCTTTTAAGGGAAGTGGTTGAACCTGTTCCCTTATAAGGGAGCCTGCCAACAAGCTGCATGGCTGGTAACGGCGCTTTGCCTTTATAGGAATGCAGGCCTCTGAACGAGCGTGTCAGAGGTTGATGGGTGTTGGGCAGGTCGCAATTAGTCATTGACTCAGTGAGCACTTTATGCGGAGCATGGTGAGCCACAAAGTTTGGCAATTGGCGGCTTGCGATTGACGCGTACACAGACTCCGCAATAGCAAAGCCGCACAACTGAATGCATGATGTTCGCAAATTATTCTGCAGCTTGACAAGAGAGCTGCAACTGGCAGGCTGCAGCACTGTACGTGTGCATGGGATGGGTAAGAAAAGTACTACATTGCACCCAATAAAAGCGTGTATAAATGATGCAATGAAGTTAGCACATTATTGACGCCTATGCAAGCAGCTGTTCATCATCAATTCTCATATGTACGTATCATGCAGTGTTCATGCACATCACATTCGAATCATGTAACACCGTTCATACAAATTGTACAATTCTGCACCCGGTATGCATGTTGAATCTTAGGAGTAATAACTTAACATACGGATGCACGCAATTCTTTTATACGCAAAAATAATTTAAAAATAATGGTATAATAACCATTATATAATAATAAATTAAAAAATACTATATTACACGAAACGGTCATCGATGATCATGGCATCATGATTGCCATTTATATAACGCATTTACAATCTGATGTGACATTGTGTATATTGAGGTGTGGTTAATAAAGATACGGGGGCATTTTATAAGTATAACAAACGTTTTCATGAACTTGATACATACAACTTCAACGCAGTTCAACGGCTATCAATCAATTCAAAATGTATGAAATTCTCTTGTTACACCGCCATGCATCCTGCTTTATGATTTTTATTGATTTGTACAATATACATTTACATGTATTTATGATAATAATTTATGTTTGCGAGGATGCAGCATGTTAAATGTTTAAATGTTTCTCGCTTCGCATAAGGTGGCAATTACCGTAATCACGACATCACACATAACAATTATTGACAATTTTATAATCATCACTGAGGGGTGAGAGTACAAGCATTGCTTTATTTCCATTAATTGATTAAAACAAATCAATAGAGCAAGTAAGAAAGAGGTGCATTCTTATTGATTGGTAAAAATAGTTAATATAATATCACACGATCACACCATGTGTATGGAAGCAAACCCAACATGTTCAATGGCATGCTTAACGTCGCCATCGAAAGCAATTGATGGCAAGGTTACATGTTGCATCGCAATAGCACTACAACCCGCCACATTACATAAGCTGCAAGGATTTTGTAAGAAAAACGGGTAGCTCATTGCACAATTGCAACTCATGGCAAGTGGGCAAGGTACATTGCTAAGTGGTGTTGGTATAAGCCAACCCTAACAGTGGTGCCTCCCTTCTTGACGGTTTTGGTCTGCGCACGAACCTGCATAAAGATGACCATACGCATGTTCCTTAAAGCATATCATTAGCGAAACCACGCGCATATCGCACGAGAACATCACATCTGGCTGACATATACAACGATATATAAAAGCAATGCTGTACAATCCTCTGCAGCCAGGCAGCAGCAAATTTTGGCTATGGCCCATATACATCAGCATTCTATTTGCACATGGCTTTTCGTGCTTACTACGTGGTTTGTCGCCACCTGATTGACCGTGTCAATGCAACAACAACTGTGCAACAGTTCCATCACAACCAGGACAACGCACAGCGCTTTCACTTTGTACATCTTTCGATACTTTAGACACGAGCATCGCTGCAGGTGACTGGTTGCAGCTCTGAAAAGTCCTAAGGAAAGCGGTCGGCATTGATCTGTGCCCGCTTGCCGTGTGTCTGAAGCGCGGCTGCATTGTAGGCCAATGCAGCAACACGTTCCTGCTGATTGTAGCCCAAGAACGTGAGGCAGAGTCTGTCAGGACACTCGTTGCGACTGGCCAAGAGGTTGGACAGCTCACCGGTACTTTCGGCGTTGATAGTTTCGTATTTGTGCAAACCACACTTCCATCTCTGAATCCCCAGTGCACCCCTTTGTACTTGGAAATGCGTGCTGGTACTGCAGCATCGCACAGTTAGCTGAAGCAGACTCAATTACATGAACGACTGCACACATGAACTCACATTCTGGCAGGTGTTGCTCTTGGCTGTCGGTGTGCTTATCGCTGCCAGGCTTATCACGCCGCCTTGACAGTGAGGAAAAGCGATTGCGCATTGGCTTTGTTGATGGCTCTTGCTTGCTTTGACTGCATGGCAAGCAGTGTGTATAGTTGCTCAGCACACAAAACCGGTTGCTGGATATATGACTTGTCCACTTACCACACGTCGGGCGTTGTAACGGAGTGCTACCTCTATAGAGGTTCCCCGCCCTTATTTAGGATTAAATAAGGGTCCCAACGGGTATATACAGCCAATTAAGCCGTATTAGGGCCGTTAACCTAGTGTTAAGGCCCTAATGTAGTGTTACTTAACTGTAACACTGATATCGACATGAGACATGAGTCTCATGTCGATATCAGCTGTATGGCGGCACTGCTAACGCAGCAGCCGCCATAGCCAGGGGATCTTCTGCTTCGGCAGTTGCCCCTGGCGGCGGCGGTGTGGTCGGCGTGGCTGGTGGTGGTGTTGGGGGAGGGGATTAAAGGGAGGAGGTAGCACCCCCTCTCCTTACATTGGTATCGGAGCACGGGCGGCAAGGGGCCTGTGGGAGGGGCGGCGGCAGGCGGCAGGGGCGGCGGCAGGCGGCAGGCGGCGGCAAGCGGCAGCGACGTTAAACTAGTGGTAGTTAAAGTGTTTTATGTTTTAACTATAATAGTTAAACGCTGCTGCTGGTGCCTAGCCTAGCCTAGCCTAGCCTAGCTTGCCATGCCATGCATGCCATGCCTAGCCTAGCATGCCTGTCCTTGTCTAGTTTCTTATTGTGTGAAGGGATCCGGCCATTCAGGCCTGTCCCTGAAGCATTACATTGCAGCACAACACATAGTAAAAATACATTGATTGTATTATATTGTGTGTGTACCACCACGTGGATTCGTGGTGGTGTAAGGGTTTTTCTATTAATTTGGAAACTCCCTTGGGGG
>RHPI01003009.1:369003-382222 GCA_009103225.1 Chlorokybus atmophyticus
ATACTCGCGGAGGGTCTGTGTTGAAGCAATTCAGCAAGCGTGAAACAAGGACAGTACGATTGTCAGCCATATTGATCAACCCTCGCATTAGTCACGGACTCTTGGCTACATTTCAAGGACGGGTGGTACCTCTGTTGTGGACATTTAGTGGCACAATGCAAGGTGTAAACAGTTCGTTCTTGATTGACACTGGTGCAACACACAACTTCGTTGAGGAACAATGGGTTGTGCGCAACAAGATAGCGTGTAAACCCTCAGCATTTTCAGCTGCCGGTGCGGGGGGTGCGTTGCCAGTGAAAGGGGAAATAAAAATGAAAGTAAAGATTGGTA
The DNA here is from genome assembly GCA_009103225.1 of Chlorokybus atmophyticus. Taxonomy (NCBI): domain Eukaryota; kingdom Viridiplantae; phylum Streptophyta; class Chlorokybophyceae; order Chlorokybales; family Chlorokybaceae; genus Chlorokybus; species Chlorokybus atmophyticus. The sequence goes on from RHPI01003009.1 coordinate 369,334, forward strand.
ATTATCATGCCACTCTTACTTTCATAGTGGTATCCATCGACATATCAGGTGTTGATGTGGTATTAGGACAGGAATGGCAGGAAAATGTCAAAATGACATTGGATACTGGCGCACGCTTGTGCACAGTACAGAAAGGTCGTAAGCGTGTAACATTGTCTGTGAAAGGGTCACATAGCTTGGACCACAAGCAGACCGACCCTGCGCTACTCACTGCACTGCAAGTGAAACGTGCGTTGCGCAAAAATACACCGGCTTTTTTGGTACATTTGACGTCGTCGGACGACTTTGTGCCGGGAAATACAGAAGGTGTTGCAGACATCATTAAGGAGTATCAAGATGTGTTCTCAGATAAGTTGCCAGGCTTACCTCCTGATCGAGGTGTCGGACACACAATATCACTCATTCCTGATAGTGAGCCTCCGTTTCGGCCTATATATAGGCTGAGCCCCCGAGAGAGGGGGGAAATGGAAACTCAAATCAAAGAGTTATTGGAAAAGGGATTGATTGAACCGAGTTCTTCACCCTTTGGCGCGCCTATCTTGTTTGTGATGAAAAAGAATGGAAAGCTGCGCATGTGTGTGGATTACCGTGCTTTGAACAAGATTACGGTAAAAAATCGATACCCGCTGCCCCGGATTGATGATGTGTTTGATAAACTGTCGGGAAATGCGTACTTTAGTACGTTGGACTTGACAAGTGGGTATCATCAAATCCGGATTCATCCTTCTGATGTTTACAAGACAGCATTCAGAACACCTTCNAAAAATGTCAGAATGACATTGGATACTGGCGCACGCTTGTGCACAGTACAGAAAGGTCGTAAGCGTGTAACATTGTCTGTGAAAGGGTCACATAGCTTGGACCACAAGCAGACCGACCCTGCGCTACTCACTGCACTGCAAGTGAAACGTGCGTTGCGCAAAAATACACCGGCTTTTCTGGTACACTTGACGTCGTCGGACGACTTTGTGCCGAGAAATACAGAAGGTGTTGCAGACATCATTGAGGAGTATCAAGATGTGTTCTCAGATAAGTTGCCAGGCTTACCTCCTGATCGAGGTGTCGGACACACAATATCACTCATTCCTGATAGTGAGCCTCCGTTTCGGCCTATATATAGGCTGAGCCCCCGAGAGAGGGGGGAAATGGAAACTCAAATCAAAGAGTTATTGGAAAAGGGATTGATTGAACCGAGTTCTTCACCCTTTGGCGCGCCCATCTTGTTTGTGATGAAAAAGAATGGAAAGCTGCGCATGTGTGTGGATTACCGTGCTTTGAACAAGATCACGGTAAAGAATCGATACCCGTTGCCCCGGATTGATGATGTGTTTGATAAACTGTCGGGAAATGCGTACTTTAGTACGTTGGACTTGACAAGTGGGTATCATCAAATCCGGATTCATCCTTCTGATGTTTACAAGACAGCATTCAGAACACCTTCGGGCCATTATCAATACAAAGTGTTACCTTTTGGATTGACTAATGCGCCCGCAGTGTTTCAGAAGGAAATGAATAAGATTTTTGGTGGCATACTTGGCAAGTATGTTATGGTTTACTTGGATGACATCATTGTCTTTAGTAAAACCAAGGAAGAGCATAAGCAGCACTTGGAAGCGGTGTTCGCCTTGCTGCGTACACATCGCTTGTTTGCCAATCTTGCGAAGTGTGACTTCTGCAAGACGGAGTTGCCATTCTTGGGGCACATTGTGAGCGGTGCGGGTGTGAAACCTGACCCTCGCAAAGTGCAAGTTGTAAAGGATTGGCCTCAACCTAAGAATATCCATCAGCTGCGATCATTCTCGGGATTGGCAAACTACTTTCGCAAGTTTATGATGGGGTACTCCACAGTAGTGGTGCCGTTAACAAAATTGTTGCGAAAAGATGCTCCATTCTTATGGACAGCTGAACAAGAAGCTGCTATGCAACAGGTGAAGCTAACTTTGACTTCTGCTCCAGTGTTGGCATTGCCAAACTGGGACAAGCATTTCACTGTAGTTAGCGATGCGTCCACCCTTGGGTGTGGTGCAGTACTGTTGCAAGATGGCAGACCATGTGCTTATGTGAGTAGGAAGTTCATCCCAGCAGAGGTGAATTACACTACCACCGAGCAAGAGTTGCTTGGTATAGTACACGCTCTGGAAACATGGCGATGTTACTTGGAGGGGGTTCAGTTCACAGTGGTGACTGATCATAATCCATTGGTGTATTTCTCAACACAGCAAAACTTGTCACGAAGGCAAGCCCGCTGGAATGAGTTTCTGTCTCGGTTTACCTTTGAGTGGGTATACCGGCTAGGCAGAACCAATGTTGCTGATCCTCTGAGTCGCTGTCCATCATTGTTGGCAGCTATGCGTGCGCAATTGCTTGCGACGCGCGATACATTGCCACCGGATGATGAGTTTGTGCAAGCTGTTGTGCAAGGGTATGCTTTTGACCCATGGTTCTCGTCAGAGGACAACGTGCAAAAGCTGAGCAAACGAGACAACTTGTATTATGTGGGCACCAGCTTGGTAATACCTGACCATGCTGGATTGCGTGCGAAATGCATAGCTGATGTACACGATCCACCGTACGCTGGGCACTTTGGCAGTCGCAAGACTGTTAAAACAGCGCAACAGTTGTATTGGTGGCCATCGTTGCCTGTTGACGCAAAACGGTATGCGGACACGTGTGACAAATGTCAGCGTGATAAGCCGTTACGTCAAAAACCTGCTGGTTTGCTGCGACCATTGCCTATTCCTGATGGCAAATGGGAAAGTGTGAGTATGGACTTAATTACTGAGCTCCCAGAGACAGCATTAGGTCACACTGCGGTTGCAGTTTTTGTGGATCGTTTGACAAAAATGGTCCACATTGTCCCTTGTCACACGGAGATAGGCTCCTGTGAGTTGGCGATGGTTTTTGTCGCGTCTGTGTTCAAGTTGCATGGCTTGCCCCGCAACTTCGTGTCAGATCGCGATTCGCGATTTGTGGCTCAGTTTTGGAAGTCGCTATGCAGCTTCTTACACATTCAGCAGAACATGAGCACTGCTTACCATCCACAAACGGATGGTCAGACAGAACGCGCCAATCAAGTGATTGAGGAAACCATCCGGCATGATGTGAACCCGAATCAGAATGATTGGGATATTTATCTCCCAATGGCTGAGTTTGCGATCAATAATGCATGGCAAGAGAGTGTGCAGGAGACTCCGTTCTTCTTGAATTACGGAGTGCATCCACTGAGTCCTGCGAACATTAAGTTGCCCGCTACTGACGTGACTCGCGTACCTGCAGCGCGCGAGATGGCTTCGGCCATGCAGGATAGGTTAGCGTTGGCAAAAGACTGTCTGCGCGCAGCGCAAGACAGACAAAAAGCCCAAGCTGATGCGCATCGTAGAGAGGCCAACTACGATGTGGGCTGTTCGGTGCTTTTAAGTACCAAAAATGTATCCATCAAGGGAGTGGGTACCCGCAAGTTTTTCCCTCGCTGGATAGGCCCTTTCAAAGTGACTGATCGGGTCGGCACTCACGCGTATCGTTTGGACTTGCCAAAGTCGATACGCATTCACAATGTGTTTCACGTGAGTGTACTGAAACCATACCGTTCTGACGGTCGGGTTCAACCTCCTCCACCCCCCGTTGCAGTGGATGGCGACGATACTTTCGAGTATGAGGTGGAAGCAATCCTGAGTCACCGTAAGCCTCGACGCGGACGCGCGCCGTCTTACTTGGTGAAATGGAAAGGGTATGGTGTTGAGCACAACACGTGGGAGCCCGAAAGGAATCTTACCAACTGCCAAGAGATTCTTCGGGGGTACTGGAGTGCTGTGTCCACACGCGGACGGTAAAAGGGTGCTGGCAGACATCTTTACCGCTTCGGCCCTGGTTCTCTCACTGCTTTGTTTCTCGGTGCTCATGGTGGGGCTTTGCTAACCCTTCAATGAGGACATTAAAACCTAAGTGGGGGGGAATATAACGGAGTGCTACCTCTATAAAGGTTCCCCGCCCTTATTTAGGATTAAATAAGGGTCCCAACGGGTATATACAGCCAATTAAGCCGTATTAGGGCCGTTAACCTAGTGTTAAGGCCCTAATGTAGTGTTACTTAACTGTAACACTGATATCGACATGAGACATGAGTCTCATGTCGATATCAGCTGTATGGCGGCACTGCTAACGCAGCAGCCGCCATAGCCAGGGAATCTTCTGCTTCGGCAGTTGCCCCTGGCGGCGGCGGTGTGGTCGGCGTGGCTGGTGGTGGTGTTGGGGTAGGGGATTAAAGGGAGGAGGTAGCACCCCCTCTCCTTACAGGCGTTGCTGGTGCCAGCCTGGCTCGTTTTGGCTTTGTACGCTGGGCCAAGCTGGTGTTCCCTAAGGAATTACACAAGTCTAGCTGTAGGAAATAGCAATGGCAGCAGTCACACAAGACTGCATGCACAGTAACCTCATGACCAGCTTGGTAACATACTGATTAAGCATGTTGCGGCATGTGACTTGACATTGTCTTGATCCACCTCTGCAACAGCAGTCCCCAGGCTGCAGCTGTTACAACTGTGAGTCAACCGTGTGTTGTTTGCCATGCAGTTGTGTAAATTTTGCACTGCTGTACCTAGATGATGGTGCTAATGCCGGGATCTGTTGCGCCCTGCGCACCGGCCTTCGAGCTGCACACGTTATATTTCACCATAGAATTAGACATTCGTCCTTTCTGCTTCTGCGTGCATAGTCGTGCGCGCACACATGTTAAAGCATGCAGCACAAGTGTGCAACCATGCCTTTGTCTGTAGCAAACAATGTCTGCTACCAGCTGGCAACTGGACCTCTGCATGCCATGCGCAAAGCATTACCATACACAGTTCCCGCAGTGCCCTTCGCGTCACTTGCCCCTTATAATGCATGTCCCACCTCTGCTGCTTCCTCATCCTCAGTGGCAAAATCTCCAGGGAAGTTCAACTGGTTTGTCACAGCCTGATCGCCATCTCTCTCCAGCAGCGCCTGTGGCACTGCATGTTTACAATGATCATGCGTGCAGTCATATGCGCGTTCGCGCACGCTAATTGCAGATAACAGTGTGCGTGCGTGTAGATGTGTGCATGGGTGCATGGGTGCGTGTGCGCATTGTTTATTGACAAGCTTTCGTGCAGACAGGTGTGCATGCATAAGAACTGACCTTGTAATAAGCTTGGGCAGCTTGGATCTGTGAGCAATGAAGGCCAAGGAAGCGGCGGCCTCTGACAGGAAGTTGAGTGGCAGCGCCCCATGGCTTATGCAAGCTCCTATAGCCATAGTAGTGGACGCTCTTGTACTTTGAGCTGTGTTTGTAGGTACTGTGCGCACCTGCTCCATTGTGATGTGTTTAATGTGTCAGCATTCCCTCACTACATCAGGCGTGAGAGTGCATGCTCACCGTCTTGTGTGAAATGGCTATGGGTTGCATTTAAAATAACCGCCGAATTGATGGCGTGGCATCCCCTGTGCGCGTACTACGTTTGTTGCTGCTGCACCTTGGGTGCACTGTGTGTGGTTTGGTGACCAGCCTCGCTTGTCTTGTTAGAAGCATTGATGGTGCAGGCTTCCTTGCAGCTCTGTTGGGATGGTCTTTGGGGGGTTGCAACAGGTGTGTCCAGGCGACTGCATTGCGTGTACAAGTGAAGCGAGGACTCTTATCTCTTGTGCAAAGCTAGCGACATGCAATCAACTCACCGCGACACTGGTTCTGGCTGCACCCTAGCTGGTGTTTGAGGCGACTGGCCTTCAGCGCTTATAGGAGCGGCTTCTGTTGGATTTCGTCTCTTGCGCTTTAACCCTGCAACTGCAGAAAACAGACAATGTCACACAAACCTTTAGTGTTCAACCAACCAATCAAGGCTTACAACGTCACATGCAGTAGCTGAGCTAGTAATAACTTGTGCTCCAGCGGGAAGTACGGAGGGAAGCGCCCTGTACTTCCTTGACGAATATGACATCGTCATTATCACTGTCAAGCTTGCCATCAACAGAACCATAAAGGTTGTCATCCTCCATTGCGCTTACTTTTATGACTGCTACTGAGGCACGATCACAGTGTCCGAATGTTCTCAGGATATTTTCTTTGATTTATGGCAGCATGCAAACCCTTTTTTTCCACCGATGCCTGCCAGTGGCACACCAAACAGCATTCAATTCACTGCATCCCGCACTTTATCCTTGCAACGTGACGGTAGTTGAGGGCTTACCTTGTCATTGGCTAGGGCAGCTTCCTGCTCTTTTGCAAAGCAATCAAGATAATCATGACGACGGCCGCCTATGTATATTCTGGCCGCCCAATGTCTCGAAGCCGGGGCATGTTTGGCAAAGAAGCTGACGCCCCTATACTTGTTGGAACTTGTGGGTGCCATGGGTTGGTGTGCATGCTATTGGCGTCCAACCATGCTTGCCAATCGGTGTGTGCACAAGACAAAGCTGTCTGCAAGTGTGCTCACTCACTGAAGGCCATCGTAGGCCTGCTTTGGGTACAAAAAACAGATAGCGTTTTCGAGATCTACAGCGCTAATCTGCCTGCACACGATCAGTGACCTCTAAATGACCTGCATTTGTAGGGCACACGCCATGTATCATGTACACGCTTAGGCAACAATCCTACGAGCTTGGACCAAGGCACGCAATGGTGAGGCATGATGTTTAAACATCACGACAGCAAATTTGCGGTCGTGAAACGATGTGCAAGCCTGCATGCACTGCTAGCACTTGCCTTGCAGCTGCGTTGACATATCAACGACTGCATGCAAGCAACCTGCACGCCAGTATGTCAAGTGTATGATAAGAGAACGCTGAGTTCGTGGGCTATCACTACATCACACCAGCGCTACCGACATTCAGTGTCAAGTGCCGTTTAAAAGAATAGGATGCAACGTGGAGCCAGCTCAAGCACATTATGGATAAGTTTACATTTTGCAAGTCTATCTGTAATATGCAGCTCCTCGAAGTCTCTTAGAATTGCCATGCAAACCTGTAAGACTGAAGCCGATGCTGCAGGCTCCAAGCAACACGACAGGCTCATTGTGCATGGGCCTGTAGTGTTGTTGCTTTTTGACTTGGCATGCATCCTCAACACTACATTGTCAACTTGAACGACCGACTGGCCCAGCAAGCAAGCAACTAGCATGACACGTAATGTCACCTGTCCGCGGCATTGTCCTGCAAAGCCACCGACTCTGCGCAGCAAGGCACAGTCAAGCTAAGCCTGGGCAGCTTGTGTACTTTTGCTTGGGCAAAGCCAAGCTCAGCAGGGCGTAGCTGCGCCCATCCGTCCCCCGCAGCCGCGACATTGCCCAGGCCAGCTTGCCTACTGTGCATGCAGGCCTGCCTGGGCTGCAATAGTACTGCAAGCTGTTGCGTCGTACTCAGCGTTGGCAGTGGCGCTGCTGCCGACAACGCCGACTAAACTGGTGCTAAAATGTCGGCCATCTAGTGTCTTGAAGCGCTCTGTGCCACCGCGGCGGGTGGCGCAGCCGGGCATCGCAAGGTGCGAAAAGCAAAGCCGCGAAACTGCTGGTGCCCGCTGGGGTGACAGCGCAGTGGCCACAGCCGGGCATCACCATTCTCCAGCCGCTATACATACAGCGGCCTGCCTCCTCCTCGTCCTCGTCCTCCTCCTCCTCCTCCTTGTCCTTGCTGCCAACTGCTTGGAATTGCAGGGGGTTACTGCGACCTGTAAGCGTGTGTCAGTCGATACTGGTGCTTGCCATGATGGCCGCGGCAGCAGTCTTTGATCTTATGCTGCTACCACCAAGGCTGCTACCTCTTCTCCGGCTCACAGGGCGCTTTGTTGCGATTGTGCTTGCGGCTGCTTGCTGATCGTTGCTGTTGATGCTGCTATGAATACTTTGAGCACGCTTGACGTGAATGGCGCGTGATTGTGATCCGCATCCGCAAAGTGCTGTTGGGACTTCTTGCAGGCATTGCAGCACTGTGTGAGGTGTCTGAGATTTGGCAACACTGTTGACATGCATTGCACAGCACACTGTTGTCACCACCTTTTTTTGCCGACAGAGCGTAACGAACTCACCAATTAAATATGCGCCAGTCCTTTGACGTAACGAGCTGCGCGTCGACTGTGCACACCAGCACGAAGCAACATACCTCGACTTATCAGCACCTATGGACAGTCTGTGACGAAGTGAAAGAACTCCAGCAGCCCAATGAGCATGACCGAAACGACTGCTCATCCTGCATAGATTGCGCTCAAGACTGCAACTGCCCAACATGCAACTGTGAGGTCACCCTCGAGGCCGACAACTTCATATTTAACACACTCACCAATGACCAGACCGACATCGCTGCTGTCGCTGCCAATGACATCCTGAAGACCAACGACATCATCATCACGTAGCGCCACCCCTTGCGCCAGCAAGAACACTTAAAGCAGTTTGCCTCCAGCCTCGGGGGCCTCACTGAGTGGGTCAGTTCCGGACCAGAAACTGTGGAGTGCAAAGTTCTGCGGGCCAAAGGTCAACGCAAAGGCAAGGAGCGTGTCACCTGATAAGCTTGTGCGACCGAAGGCACAGTGGCTCAGGAGAAGTTGCATGTCGAGCGTGTTGGGCAGGACAGCGTTCTGTTGCTGTTGTATGTGGGTGTGATATATATACATATACGTGCACATCGCAGGGAGACACTACTGTTGTATCCTTGTTGTGACTAATGCATCAACATCTTGTTGATGATTGCATCTTACTTGGTTGTGCGGCACTTCACAGCCATTGTGAAACTGCAAGTAAAGTGACATCGCTAACTCCGCCTACAGGCACCAATATGGTACGTTTGTGTGTTGCTTGGTGCGTAGGCTTCACATCCACACACCAAGAAATGCAGTCGCATTTACAGCATTAGGAAGCAAAGTTTGTCGTTTGTTTGCGTTGTGTTGCGCAATATTGCTGTCGTGCATGGATGCATACGAGAAATGCAATGCGCTGATGAAAGCATGCACGCAACCATGTGTGTGCATGTTTATGTCTGCGTTGTTATGCCCATGCATATGACAGTGCAAAAACGCACATGCAAATCCACGTAAAAATTCAATGCCGCAACCAACCGCTATGTGACCAAGTACAACAGAGTCAATAATGAGCGGCGTGCAGAATCCAAAGCCTGTCACGCCGCAAGAATGCTGTAATCTAGCTTAGGACATCATACTCTAGATTCTCGCTAGTACACAAGCAAAGGTAGAAACCGTCGCGCACAATGTGTGTGCAACAAGCTACAATACAATTGTCCCCCCCTTTTGGTGGCATACTTGGCAAGTATGTTATGGTTTACTTGGATGACATTATTNATGCACATGTGCGCGCACATACACACGCAACAAGACATGCACATATGCTCCCATGCGCACGCGCATGCTAGCAAACTGATATATCAACCAGTGCTATGCGTACCCATCTAGAGGAGGCGGTGGCACCAGTGCTGGCTGTAAAGATTGTTCAAGGAGAACTTGGGACACACTGCGGTCATAACCGGGCACATCGCTTATGCTCCAACTGCCATTGAACTTATTCATAAACCCAGCTTGTTGCAGCCAAAACTTCAACGTGTAATTTGTCTTGTCCTGATCGACAAGAAGCTTGACATCAAAGGTGCCTGCGTGTTGAAAGCACACAATTGTTTAGGCAACACACACAGGATTCCCCATCAAAGCTACACTGCCATGTAACCCACACAACCAAATCAACAAGAAGCGCTCATCAACACACGCTCACCACTGAATACGAGAAACTTCCAGCGTGCAACCTGGCTGATTTCGTACACTTCATGATCGGGACCTTTCTTCTCAAGCAACCTTCGGTATTTCACTCCAACAATGTTCTTGAACACTTGGCGGTTATTCGGGTCAACAAGGATTTCAAAGACTTTATCCTGTGGAGGCACGGCAGCACTCACTACCATATTGCCGTGGGATGCTGTGCAGAACAATGTGTGCATTGGAATCTCGTACCTTGTCAAGTGCAACATGGAAGTCAGCCTCCACATGAGCGAAAGTCCCCTTTGAGTGCGACACCTAAGTAGTCAGAACCAAAGAGCATGTAAGCAACCAGTGCGTGTGCCCAGGGCGTGCTTCTTGTCCTTGGTTGTAATGCGTTATACGTCCATGAAAGCAACAGTCTATATGCAGAGGTGCTATAAAACACATTGATCCTGAGGACGAGATCGGTGTTTCTTCCCCTCCCCCTCATTATGCATGGGGTGCACCCCATTTATACTGAAAACCACGAGGCAATGCAGCCCCAAGCAAGCACCCACTCCAGCTGCCGTGTCGACACTTGCGCCTGTAAGTAGACAGTTGAGCTACAAACTAGGCCGGCAATCTTGTCTGTGCCTAGGCCAATGCTGGCGCTCGCATTCAACACCACAGTAGTACGATGCTTTGCACCGGCTGCACCGTAATCTTGCTCTCGGTTTGCTGCACCCCGCGCACTGACGAGTTGGAGACCGCGGGCCGGAGCTATCTGCTGCTTCAGCAGCGGTTGCGGTTGTGCTGGCTTGGCTTAATGCCGACGGCGCAGCATCTGAGGTGTGCCCACTACCGCTGGTGCCTGTGCCAGCGGGGTGTGGAGGATCAAGTGAAGAAGCATTTGAACTTGATGGAGCCGGTGCGTTAGATGTTGCTAATGATGGGGCAAAGCTAGAGCCGTCACCGCTACTGCCGCCACCATCGGTTCTTCTGCTAGAGTTGCTATTGGAGTCTGTGGAAGGGTTCAGCTCGTAGCGGCATGTTGGACATGTGGCGCGCACTCGCAGCCACTGATCCAGGCATTGCACATGGAACATGTGGTCACAGGGCAACTTCTTCCCCCGTTGCCCGCTCACGAAGTCCTCCTAGCATGAGGGACACACAGTCAGTACAAGCAGGAACAACCTCGACAAGTGTTATGTTAGCTTCTACTAGTCAACGGTGCTGTACCTGGCAGATGCTGCAGGATGAGTAAGCATTGGCCAGGGTGTCCGTGATTTCCACGTCAGGCATGCTAGCTATTTGCTGCTCAGAGGCAGGCGGTGCACCTGAGGGTCCCGCCGACTGCTCGAACAGGGTTGCGAGCAGTTGCGAGAACTCCGGGCCGGACAGCGCGTGATCCAAAAAGTTGCGCATGGACATGGGCCGCACGTTGCGGTGAACGTGGGGAGTGCGGAACTGTGGAGGCGGGCTGGCTGTGCCACCACTACCGACATTGGGCATGATGAACAACTCAATGTCGGGTCCCTCGGGGGCTGCCTCAGAAGGGGCTGCAATGGGCTGAGGAATCAACGACTGCAGATTGGGGATGAAAAAGGTCCTGTTTTCGCTCGGAACTGGACCACTAGGGGAATGGCTTGGGTGTCGGGATGCCGGTTCTGGGAGTGCCAATGGCATCGGCCGCGATGGTGTGCGTGTTAGCATGGCTGGTGGAGCGCCTGCTCGCAAATGTCCAGCAGGATGAAACAACACAATTGGCGGCCCGTCTGAACCCGTCGGCCGCAGCAGCGTGATCCCAAATGTCTGCTGTGCCTGCTGCGGCTGCTGCTGCTGTTGTGGCTGTGGCTCAGAGTCCGTGTTATCACTAGACCCATCCGTTGTCTCTGTTGCTGGTCTTGTATGCTGCAAGCGAGACAAGAGTCAGCCAACACCTCATATTGCATGCAACAATGCCAAAGCGACACACCACTGAGGCTATAAAGCTGACTACCTAAAGTCATCGGCAAACTATACCGTAGTGGTTGTTCGAGAAAGGGAGGCTGCCCGGCGGCTGTGGTTCACGCTCGCGTATGCATGACTTTGCCTCTGGCTGCTGTCGGCGAGTCTTTGCACCATGTCCTGGATCTGGTCCAACCTGCGCAGATCACATACACTTACCATCAGCTTTTGTTACAAGTCTGTAATGTGGCGCGCTTGCTTGCGCTAACACGCACAATGCTTTTGGAAGTGCAACAGTGTCCGCACCACGAGCTGCCATCATGGAGCTGCGTGCTCAACAATGGCAACAATTGACTCACAACCAGTGACCTACCTGCGGTTCTGGCGCTGCTGGTTGTCCAGGACCTGTTGCAACATGCTAGCTACAGACTGAGAGTTGGTGGTGGTGCTGGCGCTCCCCGAGGAATGCTGAGACTCGGCAGCCGGCCGCCTCTCTTGCGCATCAACTAGCCTATGTAGCAATGCTCGAATCTCCACCAAGTGGCCGTCGAGCTGGGGCCATCCAGCCGGAACAGCGGGCTGCTGTGAAGCAGCAGCTGGTGGTGGTGGAGGTGGAGGGCTGTACATGGGAGGCATGTACATGGGAGGGTATGCTTGTGGCATTGCGTAACCGTACTGGTATGCCGGCACGCTGCCTGTTGGACCTGCCGTCAATGGTGCTGTCGGAACCGCTGAGGGCAAGCTTGGCACGAACATCCAGGTTCCTGGCACCGCTGAGTGCTGCATGCCTGCTTGCTGCGGGAGGTGGGCTTGCTCGCCGCCTTCGCCTCTGTGGGTTCCATTCGTCATTGTAGCGTGTGCTTGATGCCAACCACTGTTGGCTCTGTTCCACACCAGAAAACCTGCAAAATTATGCCAACCGTTCAGCACGCCACTGACAGTGCATAACACTCATGCATGCAACGGATCTGATCAACATCAGTGCTAGACCATGGAGTGCGAAGCCATGCACAGATCAGCAACCAGTAAATGTGTCTCGCAGCGTCAACCTGGACTGGCAACACCAAGTCAGCTTGGGCATCAATGTTGTAGACATGTTGAGCCAAATGACACAACATGACGAGCAACATCAATCGCATGCTGCAGTGCTTCTTTTGGGATAGGAGGAACGAAGGGGAGAGAAGGCATTGTGGTGCATGTACTTGTGCATGTGCATGTGCGTGTTCCTTGTGCTTGTGAACTGAGCGTATGCTCGGAGGCTGC
>RHPI01003009.1:394163-405861 GCA_009103225.1 Chlorokybus atmophyticus
GGGGGGAGATTGTGTAAAACTGGCTGAAGTGCAAGCAGTAATTTGCCAATTGTTGGCATCCATATCGCGTGCAAGGCACTTGCTGACAATCGTCACAAGCTCGCTCTGAGGGCTGCAACATGCAAGTACCGCCATGCAAATTGCTATCAGTAGTCGTGAATGAAGTATGCCCACTGCATTGCATTACAACATAAATGCAATGCAGACGCAACATGCATCTGGATAGTACTGTATATTGGATACCCCCATCACATGCCAACATCATGAGCGTGTCAAAGCTCGGAAGCCCTTCCCCACGTACCTGTGCAGGAGCATATCGCGAGCCAGCTGGTCGTTCCCTTCCAGGCAGCCTTCGCCTCAACGACAGGAGTTCATCTCGTCTGCTGGACACGGAGGACGTCAATTGACACCTAGAGCTGCCATCTGGCCTCAGCAAACACCTTGCCCTCAATGCGCCTGAAGCTGCTGCAGCCTGGCGGTAGCAGCCCACAACTGGCGCAGCCGCAGGCGCAGCACGCAATTGCAGCGCCACAGCAGCCATCCCAATAAGTTGTATCCACAAATATTGCACTAGATAGCTCTGAATCCCTCGGCACCGACACCGCGGACTCCAACGACCACGCCGCGGCCGCCGCCGCCGCCACCGGTGCCAGCGGGGTGTGAGCAGATAAGACCAAGTTGATCCGAACCGGGTCGGAAACTACAATCTGTAGTCCCGAACGCTTCGCGATCGCGCAAACTGGGTCTCCAGCCCTAATTCTCCAAAACCCTAATCTGGGTCATTGCTCCGCATGTGGGCGGCGGCGGCGGCGGTGTCGGTGACGGCGGCAAGCGTGTGCATGGCCGTCACCTTGGACGCATGAGGGTTGCACGATTGAGTTGTATGTTACACTAGAAATGGCTTGTGGGCGGTGATTGGGAGCGTCAACAGCAGCCATGCTGCGGGTGCACACCCTGCCGGCGACGGCATTGTCCTCGCGTGTTGCCCCGCCGCATGCGTGCTTGGGCCGGCAGCGGCATCATGGTCGTCCGTGTCGTCCGCATAGGCTTCTTTGCAGGCCAGCCACTTCTTGCTGTCACAGTCAACAGTCTGCCTCTACATCACGGGACAGTGACTGCAGTGATGAGAGGCGGGAAGAAGGTTGGACTACAGGCGCTGAGGGGCTTGGCATGATGGCAGCGGCGGCAGTCACCGTCAAGTCCAGGAACATTGTGGAGAAGTTGCTAGATAGAAGGCCTCATGTTGACGGCCCCATGAATTACGCCCGCATGATTGAGTTCTTGCAGACGAAAAGCATTACCCGGGTGGACTTGTATGACAACGGCAAGGTTGCTATTGGTACGTACTCGACAGATCGTCTAGATTATGGCGGTGCTTGCTGAGCATTGCGCATTTGCTTGGTATGCTTGCCCATCTGTTATATGCATGGCCATATATATTTGTGTGCACAGGCTGGGTTGTATGATGTGGTGCTAACATTATGTCATGCATGTGCATTCTGTGACAGCATGCTCTCATCATACACAGCCCTACACACAGATGTGTAGCTTTGCTGTTGGTGTTATCGCCGTATGTCAGCAGGCAGTAGAAGTTCGTTTGTTGCTGTTAGAGTTTCTTCCTGTTAGAGGTTTCTTTGTAACCTCTCACTACGTTTATTACCCCATATGGGGCACTCCGTCGTCTACTAACCTGAAACCGTTTGCTCTGCCAAGCTATGGTTCAGCTTGCGCGCGTACATATGCATTGCAACCAGCCCTTTGGCAGTGACTTTGACACTGTGAGTGCTGCGCAGTTGAAGTCCCCCTCAGTTTTGACGAGGAAGAGGGTAAGATACCGGAGGTGCAGCGATGGCAAGTTGAGCTGCCTGGAGACGGGCAGGAGTTTTTGTTCCCGACAATGCATGCATGTGAGACACAGGTGAGGAGAGTGGCTTTGGCGTGTATATACAACATAATTGCGCATCATCAGGGTGGCTAACTTGCAGTTCTCCTGCAGATCGTGGTACACAACGACCCCTCATTGCCGCCGTATTTTAGGGAGGCAGTGGGTGCCATATTCCCTATTGTTGCGTTGCTCGGTATTCAGCGTCTCATCACCTGGTACTTTAACTATAAGGCGCGGCTTGACCCTAAAAGCGCACGCGCCATAGCTGACAAGCTCGGCAAAAGCAAGTGAGTGGACAGTATGCAATCGCAGTCGTGCAGCGCAGGGTGATTATTGTGCACTCTGGTGTTGCTTAGCTAGTCCTTGTCTTATTCCATGCCCAACTTGTTCAGCTTGGTTGGTGCATCTGCAGGGCTCGTTTCATGGCGGATGCTAACACTGGAGTTACATTTAACGATGTGGCTGGCATTGATGTTGCCAAGAATGAGCTGCGTGAGGTTGTTAGGACGCTCAAGCATGACAAGACATACGAAGATCTTGGTGTGACACCACCGAAGGTTGGTTTCTGTTGCAGTAGCTCTCTTGCAATCCAAGTTGTGTCATAGTCTCATCGCCAACGCGCTTTCTTGCAGGGCATTTTGTTGTATGGCCCACCAGGCACAGGCAAAACGCATTTGGCGAAAGCTGTTGCAGCAGAGTCGGGACTACCATTCTTCTCCGCCAATGGCGCTGAGTTTGTTGAGATCTTTGTTGGTGTGGCGGCTGCACGTGTTCGAGATCTTTTTAGCAGGGCGAGGGCTGCAGAGCCATGTATCATCTTTATTGATGAGATCGACTCGATTGGAAGAGCTCGAGGTGGTGCAACTGACCCTGGCAACTCTGAGCGCGAACAAGGTTGGCTTACATGACTGAAGGATGACTGAAGGATACAAGGATACAGATGCTGATGTTGGCATGGCATTTGGTTGCAACAGTTGTTACTACTTCGTAACCAGTTTGCGCTGAACCAGAGCTGAACCCAACCTGCCTTTCTTAGGGCTAATGCAGCTTCTCGTGGAGATGGATGGGTTTGCAACAGACGACACCAATGTCTTGGTGATGGGAGCCACAAACCGACCAGATGTTTTGGATGATGCACTGCTTAGAAAAGGACGCTTTGACAGGCGCATTGAGGTCGGCTTGCCGGACCGCAAAGGCAGATACGAGGTGTTAAAGGTTCGTAGTCCTTTGTTAATGTGCTGCGACACTTACAGAGAGACTATGTAGCATGCTGATTGGCTATGTCTGCAGGTACACTCGCGCAACAAGTTGTTTGGTAACGAGGAGGTGAAGCAGGAGCTTCTGCTGCATGCTGCCAAGAACACGCATGGTTTCACCGGTGCAGAGCTTGCAAACTTGATGAATGAAGCATCCATCCTTGGAGTCAGGCGGAGAAAGGATCAGATAGACAAGTCAGAGATTGACTCTGCTATAGAGAAGGTTACGGAAGGTCTAAAGATGGCGCGCTACGATGATGATCCGGTAAGAACGTCAGATGTGCTGAGTTGCAACATGCGCTCCTTTACTGGGCTTCAGTTGTCGACTTGCGTGCCAGTCCAAGGCAATATGTCTTGCACATTGCTTGTCATCAGCCTGCAGGACATCATGCTAACTGTTATTCTGCAACAGGACTTGAAGTATCGCTTGGCCGTTATTGAAGCTGGCCGGGCTGTTGTTGCCACAGTCTTGCCTGGGCACGACCGAGTAAGGAAAATCTCTCTTGTCCCGCGCGGGCAGCAACGTTCTACGGTTGACTTTGAGGATGCTGACCGACCGTCTGGAGTCACCACAAAGGCCATGGTCCTGGACGAGCTGGTCAGTCTGCTTTCAGGGCGTGCAGCGGAGGAAGCTGTCTTTGGCAATCTGGGTGTCACGCTGGCAACTGCGGGTTATGTGGAGCTTGCTTCCATCCTAACCAATGAGATGGTGACCACCTACGGCTGGTCCAGTTTGGGCTTGTACACTTATGAGGACCCTCGCTTCATCACAAATGAGGTTTGTTCCAAAGTCTCGAGTCAGTGGCTGCAGTCATGCTCAGTGGCATCATGCTGAGAGCATCTGACAGTCATTTGCGTTCTGGGCACCTACCAACACATGCTACGTGTGCAGGTGCGGGATGACATTGACAGATTACGCAGGGAGTTTGCGCTCAACGCGTATGCAAAGGCTTTGCACATTGTTCGGGAACATCGCGCAGCCATTGAGACACTGGCCAAAGAGTTAGTAGTCAAAGACACAATCTGGGGTGACCGCGTGCGCGAGATCATCTCGGGTGCACCTGCGTCGCATGTCCCGCTGCCAGAAGATGAATTGGTTGTCCAGCCTGAAGGCCAGCATGGCGCCAACAATGGCAATGGCATTACAGGCGGGGTGCAGAGGGGAGGAACCGCAGCAAATGGCGTCACTGGCATACGAGTTGGCAGTGTGAGGTTTATATCTGGGGTTGGGTTTGCGACATTTGCGTCGCCAAAGTCGGGTACGGCCAAAGGCCGCAACAACGCGCGGAGGAAAGACAGTCACAACAACCACACAGGACGAGCAGATGGCAGTGTAGGTGCTGAGAGCGATAGTGATGGCTCTGTAGGTGCTGTGAGCTTTGACAGTGGCGTTGGCCATGCAACATGGCTTAGATAGCGCTTACTATGTAAACTGTACTGCTTGCGAGCTCGTTTTTGCCCATCCATTGCATGCTCTGTTGCTGATCGACAAAGCATCTGCAGGATTGCAACATCTTTAGCAAGGATGCAACTGTGTGCATGCTGCTGTAGATACCAAGATAATAATGGAGTTGTCATGCATGTCAAGCATGGTTTAACATGTAAATGGAAGGGAAGGGGAGAGGGGGAGTACAACTTTATGTACGCTATGCTATAATGCATACGAAGTCATTGCTTTTCTACCACGCACTTCTTGTACCTCTACGTGGCGTCATGTGCAAGGGGATCTTGGGATTCGCCGCCTATGGATAAAAGCCTTGGGACCAGTCAGCTTTGTGCCATATACTGCCAACAATCGCACTCACTAACAACTCACAACCACAACAGGACAACATACAGTCAATCTCTGCTTGCGACTAAGTGCTTATGCAACACATTGGTTTATGAACTCTTAACATACTACATACAATGTGAGGTGCCACTTTGCCGACATGCAGCTAGCAGTACACAAACCACTCAACAATATCAAACAATAACCATAAATATGCATTTGCTTATGAATTTTGCTCAAGTACTTATTTGCTCAAGTACTTATTTTGCTCAAGTACTTAAGTACATGTATAAGCAACGTGTGAAGGGTTTGAGTGGAGTCAAGTGTCTATGTAAAACATCGGTAGATGAGATCATCATCAGTCATGTTAATTATTGGCATGACCGATAATTGCAATCATTATGTTTCATGCTTGCTCATCACAACTGAGACACACTTTTACGACCACATCGTCATAGCTAATAATATGTGTACCATATGTACCAGTTATTAACTAAAAAGGCACTCACTATTACGTCGGGCATTTCCATTAAGCCATAAAAGCAAAAGGCGCTTACATGTTGCGGCTTTTTTGGGACTTTAAGTTATTGAAGCCCTCGGGGAAGGGGCTATTGTAACACTCACATACTTAATGGTTTGTGACACATGGTGCATTCAACAGTGCACACTGCAAATAGTATGCGAAGACATATTGCGTTCGCTTATGATGCTTTTACTGTGCATATTTGTGCATAACAAGCACATTTCGAAGATCGATATCAAACGCACTATTTGTAATGGAAATTGGGGTAGGCTCATGCACATAAGCTGTGGCAAACCACTTACAAGACTTAGAAATGAGGCAGAGATATCCGAGGTAGGCAGAGGCAGCGATGACTTGCTTGCTGATAAAAACTTATGTAAGAATATTATGCAGCAATAGCATGCGGCAGTAATTGTTAGCTAATTGCAAAAGTGTGAGATCTACCCCAATCAGCTTCATTTATACGACACTTATTGCTGGTTTTATTGTGTTGGTTTCATGCCGCGGACTATGACAGCCATCTCAGATTTAACATATCAATAAAAATACTTTATGCTTATTTCAACACATACCAGTATATATGAGTTAATTTAAGTCATTTATGCTGCATTTTGTCAATACCCTTGTCTTGATTTGACTTTTGTAAACGGGCATGTACCACGTACATAAATCAGCCTTGGTTAATTATATACATAATGTGAGCCACAATTTGCACTGTGTGAGTCACACGGTACAATGGTGGCTCGCAAGTTGTTCGCCATCAACTCAATGGCACTTGGCTCACGCAATAAGAGCCACAATAATATGCACCCCGTGCCTGCCTGCCTGCCTGCCTCTGCCTCTGCTGTGTGGTCCACAGGTCGGTTATGATACCTCTTGATCCCACCCCATCACCGCCCACTGCTCACTACCCACTGCACTGCACATAGCAGCACTTGAAAGCACTAGCTGAGTAGTCTTGGGTTCCGGAGGGGGGGGATCATTATGTGCGTGGTGTCGGTTACTTGCCTGCGTTGGCTGCATGTGTTGCCTGCTAGTGACTGTTCAGTGTGTTGCGTGCTCAGCAATGCATGACTGCATGATGTGCCGATTGATTTCTACCCTGTGCACAGTGGTGGCTCGCAACTTTTTCGCCGTCAAGTCATGTTGCTTGGTTCAGTTGCTGACTTCGATCAGCGAAACCGCAAACCGAAACGCGCATTTTCCACAATTTGATTCAAACTGGTCGTTCCCCGCACGAAATTCAAACTCGCCTGCAAACGGTCGGCCTTGTGTTTGGCGCCGTAAGACGGGCGGCGGCGGCGGGCGCGGGCGATGGCGATGGCGATGGCGCTCGACGCCTGACGAGTGTTGGAGGTGGTTAGAGAGGGTTAGGGCCGTGGAGTGAAGGAGCCTTGCGACGGCTGTTTGCATCTGCTTGCCGACAGCGCCAGCCTGCTTGCTTGCCTGTAAGCAAGTCCAGCATGCTAGCACACACCCTAGCATGCGTGTGCGTGTGTGTTCGCGCCCTTTCTTGCATGCTTGTGCTAGGCAGGCTGTGAAGTTGTCCAGATCATGCACAAGCACAATGCCATGGTGTGTGCCTTTCTTGCTTTCTCCTCCTCTTGGCTGAACAGCTTGTTGATGGCGTACTATGCAGCCCGGTGTGTAGATGGCTGCGCACAACCCTGCGCACAGAAACCCTTGCGAGGACAGCGCCTTTGTGGCTTGCATTCCCACAGTGAGGGCGAACGAGATGGACTGCTACAGCGGCCCCATGGCCGACCGCCTCAGGAAGCTGTCTTACCCGGCTGAGAGCCACCTCACAGCTGAGGCTGCTCTTGCACGCATTACACCATCAAAGGCCAACACTGCAACCACTGCTGCCACTGCTGCACCAGCAGCTTCGTCTTCAACATCTTCTGCTCCTGCTGCTGGACCAGCTGGCAAAGCCCAAGCAGCTAAGCCCAAAAGCAAGCAGCTGTCTCCTCAGCGCAAGAGAGCAGTCATCAAGAAGCGAACGGCTTTTGGCCTGCCGGCTGTGGTTGCTTTCCTGCAAAGGCAGCCTGTTAAGACAGCGTCCATTGCTGTGGCCACCGCTCTCTCTGCTTGGGCGCTTGCATCCTACGTCAGCCATCGTGCACGCCAACGAAGTCAATCAGCCTCAAAACTTGGTGCAGTTGAAGCTGAAGAGACAAACTCCGAGCCTGAGCAGGTATGTGTACTACACGCATGCATGTACCTGTGTGAGAGCATGGGCACAAGTGTGTGCGTGTGTACCGACATGCGTGTGGTCGTTTTGCCCATCAACTCACGGCCAACCCAGCTTGTTACTTGTATGGTCAGGTTGAGCATGCTGTTGAGCACGCATCTGACTCGGAAGATGCGGTGCTGATTTCCGACGCTGAGTGCGATGCCCCTGCGAGTGCCGAGGAGGTGCAAGGCAATGAGCAGGTCGCCGTGAGCACGGTGTCCGTGGAGGAGTCGAATGTGGTTGCAGTTACAGATGAAGAAGATGAAGCGGTCGCAGCGGATGCCAGCAGCCGCGAGTCGCCGCAGAACAGCAAGAACAACAACAAACCGGTGTCGGATACGCCAAGAAGACACATTCTGAGTCTCATTGGCAAAGCGTCATCATATGAGGTTGGTTAGTTGATGGTGTGAGGGTTTTCAATGCACATTAACATGTATGTGCGTGTTTGAGTGTCTGCTTGTGTTTGAGCTCATCAAAGGCTTATGTTGTACAGGAAAACGAACTTGCAGAGAGACTGTTCCAGGCAAAGGTGTGTGCATGCAACAATGAGGAGTTGCCTGCACGTATATTATTATGCACGCAGTAAGTCTACTCACAGTGTGTATAACCAATGCAAGCATCACTGGTTGTGCAGGTGGAGGCACTGCGACTGTTGCGTGACGAGATAGCGGCTGCAGTGGAACAGCTGGCAACGATGTTGCCGCCGGTGCGTGCATCTGCACTCATCACGTTGGCTTGTTGTTTCTGCGTGCACCAAGCGCTTAACACCATGTCTCGTGTCTAGGGTGCGCTGCGCCCGGCAGTTGTCCGCCTACGACAGATCTACAAGGCTGTGGCTGCCAACTGGAACGTCCCAACAGACCATCAGGTAAAAAGGGTTATGCTGGCATCGAGTGCCACAAGTGACAGTATGCACAGTGTGCATTCTTCACAGTACTTCAACTGTCGTTGCATAAGTCATAGGTGATGTGATAGCCAACAAGCATTGTGCAGCCAGTAGGTAGAAACAATCAGACCTGTGCCAAGGAGCTGAAGTGAGGGAAGCCTCTCTCTTACGTTGGCATCTGCGTGAATGCTTAGGTCTGTCCAAGCCCAGCGCCAGATGTGATGGGCACGACTCCCCTGCGGCTCGTGCCCATCCCATTCACGATGGCTGAGGAGCCAGAGGAGGAGGGAGAGGAGGACAAGTGCCGGGAAGAGGCGAACGCCAACCAGCTGCATCGGTCAAAACACACGACCAGCGCATCACCTGGGACCGTCGCCACAGTCAATGCGGTCACCGAGCGCCTGTTGGAAGAGTTTGAGATCGCAGCTTCTCAGGTACGAACACTACTTGATGACACGAACGCACATGCGTGCGTGTTGATGGCGGGCGTGTGTATACAAGCATGCGCCTGTTGGTGCGGGTGTGTTGCACACGCGCACGTGTTTGTGTGCATGTGTCAATGTTTGCATCCATGCTCAGGTTGCCAAGATGGAGGCGCAGATCTCTCAGTTGCAGACTGAGGTCCAGACCCGCCAGGCAACGCTGCGCAAACTGGAGGAGACTTTGGCTGAAGAGCAGGCCAAGCGGGTACAACACTTTGCCTTCAACATAGGCTTTGCTGCCGTATGCGCGCAACATGCACCCAACACCTATTGCTTAGCTCATTCACCTTTATGTGCAGGAGCAAGCGGAGCAGCTGTGCACAGAGCAGCACGCGGTGTTGCGTGAGCTCATGCAGAGCGCCAGCAGCGGCGGTAGTGGCAGCAGTGACGACAGCGTGCTGTATGGCTCACGGTGCCCGCCGACCACACCCGTGGAAGCCTTCAGCACAGCAGAGACGGCGGGCTCCAACGCTACCAGCTCTGTTGGGGTACGCATCACACATTGCCAACTTTGATCGCATGGTTGCAATTAAACACATTTTGGCTGCTTACACACTGAGGAACAACAGTACCAATAACAATAACAACAACGACATCATCAACACCAAATACAACATCAGCAGCAGCAGCAACAACAACAACAACAACCACAACTTGTGCGCAGGAGAAGGAGCTGCAGTCTCTGTGCAAGGAGTTGGTGGATTTTGCGCAGAGGAGGGCGCAGTACCTGCAGAGGGCGCACTCGCAGACGGCGAGTCCTCAAGCTTCCCATGTGGGGCCGGAGGTCACGCCGCTGTCTCTGCGCAATGGCAACACCAGCCGGCAGCCGTTCCACAGCGCGCAGAGCAATAACAACAACCATGACCACCACAACAACAACACTGCCAACAACAACGGCAACAGCCGAGCCACTTTGGGGCAACTGGCTCTGCGCGTGTCGCTTGACTCGTCCCTCGCCGCACCCGAAGTCACCCGCAGCACGGACACGTTTGTAAGAGATGTTGCTGCCCACAACAACAGCAACAACAACAGCAGCAGCAACAAGAACAAGGTCCAGGACCTCTGTCGCATGTTTCAGGACATGTCCAGTGGAAGTGGTGGTGGCGGCTCGTCGACATATTGGAGACGCAAAGCCAATGCTGCTGGTGTCACGCACGTGCAACCGGACTCGACCGTGCGACGCACATGGGGAGACTCTCTCTCGCTCCACTTGCGCACCGCTCACGCCCATGCTCACGACAACCATGACAACAACAAGCACAATGACAACGTGCGTCTGAGTGCAGCTGAGCGGCCGGCATTGCAGGAGGCCAACAACACACACGGCAGCCATGGACACAACCGGCACATAGAGGGCGGGAGCAGCGGCAAAGACTATCGCCATCATCACCAACATCATCATGCAAGCAATGTTGGTGAGTCAAACAGAGATCATGCCAAAGCTGCAGCATCAGTGGAGCCTTCACCGGTGAGCAAGCGCAGCCGCAGGGCAAAGAAGATCTACACTGACTTGACCAAAGAGAACTGGGCACGCACCTCCATGTAGTAGTGGGCATGCTGACCGACGTTGTTTACTTTATGGCTTTGCTTTCGGGGCCTCCCCAGCAGTTATATTTTGCTTATGACGTATTTCAATATGTACAGAAGTGTATGTGTCTTGTTTTGATGTGTGTCGGCATGCATACAGCATTCTGAGCAGCATCAGGCCAAGTGTTGTGTACAACTGTGTTATGGTGCATTCAAGGCGTTTCTGGTGCTGTTGAGAACAGTGCATCGCTAACTGAGCTGCTTATCAAACACAGTGATATGATCTTCCCGAAAGCCTTCCTCCTCTCGGTGTCCTTGCCCTACCAGCCATAAACAGATGAGATGGATAGTTACTACAATCAGGGCAAGGTGCATAGCAAAGTATGAAGCGTGCGTTATGTCAATGATGATACTGTGTGATGTTTCTGTGTGATGAGCGTTACCTGTGAGAGCTCTGGCCCGAGGATGTTAAGCAACGCACCCGCTGCACACACCTGCGCCTGAGACGAGTACAGGAGTTTGCTTGAGTGCGTCTTCAGAGCTCTAGATTGGGTTTGGGCATACGTTGGATACTTTGGTCTACATCGCATGTGCGGGCTACACTCACCTGCATGTCCGTCCCAACAAGCAACTCCGCGAGCGGCGGCACCGCATACAACTCTCTGATGATCATCCTGCTCGCCACCTAACACAAACCATCATTGTCATCAGTAACACCATCATCATCACCGTGCTTATGATTCAAACCTCTCGGGACACGTTCTGGAGGGCGCCGGCAGCGGCGGCTTGCACCGCGGGATGGGCCGTGTCGCTCAGGAGGGAGACGAGCACGGGGATGCCACTTTCTCCAGCACGCCTGGAGGATGACACAAGTATGTCAATGTGTGCGCGGATGCGTGCGTGTTAGCGCATGCATGCACGTGTGTGTGCATGAGTGTGCGGGCGCGCAAGCGTGTGTATGTGTTGGTGTGGCGTGTGCGACATATGGGTGCGTGTACATATGATTATAGAATGCGTGTTCATGTGTGTGTGCGCGCGCACACTCATGAGAGAGAGAGAGAGAGAGAGAGAGAGAGAGAGAGAGAGAGAGAGAGAGAGAGAGAGAGAGAGAGAGAGAGAGAGAGAGAGAGAGAGA
>RHPI01003009.1:405909-429987 GCA_009103225.1 Chlorokybus atmophyticus
AGAGAGAGAGAGAGAGAGAGAGAGAGAGAGAGAGAGAGAGAGCACATGCACGGCAGGGTAGAGTCCTTCTCAAAGTTGCTGATTTGTCAGCTTTCTCACCTTATCACGCGGATGCTTCCGGCATCGCTGCTGAGGTTGTGGATGGCTCCAACCGCCCTCGTACGCACCTGATGGATAATGGCTTCTGTGAGTCTTGCTTCGTTCTCACAATCACTCCACCTGGGTGCTTTTACAGTATCCTAATGCTGTACCTTCACGCTGTCGCAGCGTAAGAGGGCGAGGATGCTAGGAATCGCGCCCAACTCCCTCACCTAAGCATGGTTGGTGTAGTCAGGAAAAAGGGTGAGTGCGTCACTGAAGGGGTGAATGAGTGCGTGCTGGCGTGGGTGAGTGAAGGAACGAGTGAGTGAAGTAGTCACCAAGTCATTGAGTGCTTGCAGTAGAAACATCATGTCCAGTCTTCCACGCATGAGTTTACCATTGCATAAACGCATCTGGCCATCTGCATCCCACCTGCGTTCTCCCCTCTTCCTGGAAGCATATTGACTGCAGTGCCCCAGCAGCGTTGGCTCTGAGCTCACTCAGCGCCCCATCACCAACCTTGCCTCCAACCACCCCAACACCCGCACCCGCACCCGCGCTGATGAGTTTGTCAATATCGTCCGCTAGGAACGCCACGAGCGCGGCCACCCCGCCCGCCGCCACCACCCTCTCAACATTGGGCTTCTCGTAGCACGCATTCAACACCACATTCGCACCCTCCGCCGCAACCCTGTGGAGATGCAAGTCAGTTGTTGTTGTTGTTGTTGATGTTGTTGTATCAACATCACAACCCCACCTTATGCTGGCTGGCTGCTTCACGTGTTTCAGCACTGCGCGCAGTCCGTGGTTCACTCCGAGCGCAATGCGATTGGTGTGCTTGCGCGACAGGATCTTGAGGGCCTTGAGGAGCAGGAGGAGGAGGGGCTCACAGGAGGAACAGGAGGAGGAGGAGGAGGTGGAGGGAAGGGCGTCGAGGACCTGAGGAGAGGTTTGGGTGGGGGCTTGAGTGGGTGCTTGTGACCATGCGCACATGTGTTTGTTGTTTTGGACAAGCATCACTCTAGCACGGTTGAGAAGAGTTTGCTTGTGGCTTTGGTCCTCTGAAACTGTGATATACTCTCACAAACAGAGTCGAGTAATGTAGCCACTCGCAGTCAGTCACCACCCTCATCCAACCTCTCATGAGATCAATCAGCAATACACTTCAAACCCAGATGAGAGTGAGTGAGTGAGTAATGCCTAATCACTTGGTGAAACTCATCAACTGTTATGAACTGAGTCAATCCTTCTTGCCTGCGTGAGCGGGTTGAGGTTGTCCGCGTTTGGGTCGCGGAAGTTGGGCGAGGCGCGCGGGTCCTCGTTGCCGGCAACAAAGTCTTCCAGCGCCTGGCGAACCGCCGACTGGTGGTAAGACTCCTGGGGAAAGAGATGTATTTTTCAGCGTGCGTGCATGTGTGCGCATGTGCGCACATCCAGAGGACCAGCCTATTATAAATGTGAAGATGACGAGAACATGGTGTCCACCAGATGTACGTCTTAATGTTGGAAGGTATTTGATCATAGACGCTGGGTACTTAGTACCTTCTCCACAAAGGTATGAGGATACTGAATGGCCCCAGGACGAATTTTGCTTGCTGTTTTATTTTATTACAGGTCATCCTCGCACACACACGATCTTGTATACACGAGTTGACACTCAATCAGTTCTTCATAATCAGTCAGTTGTTGATGACTTATTCAATCAATCGTAACAGTTCAAAGTCAATCAAGGCCCGCTGTCTGTCCCCCTCCGTCTTGCCTTAGCAGCAGGTTGAGGCTGCACCAGCGCCTGCAGCGGCGTCCTCTGCATGAGATCCGCCACCGCAGCGTAGTCGGACATCGCTCTAGTAGTCGCTAACAGATGTTCGCCACCCTCAACAGTCCAAGATGGGCCGCCACCGCCGCCGCCGACGACGACAACGACAACAAGGAGCAGAGCAATGAGAGATGAGTGCACTGCTGGAGGCCTCGATCCCGATCGTGTCACGTGACACGCTATGCGTCGCAGTGTCGGGCGCCTACATTTATTTCTTGTTGATGACCATGACATTAGGTAGGATCATGGTCAGCCCAGATGACAACATAGCATGCAAATTGTAGTCTACAACTTGTAGTTTACTTTACTACTAAGACAACTTGTGCATCAGTTTGCAGACCAACACGTCATAGTGTGGGATGATGCACAATTTAAACTGTGAAAGCAAAGTGAACGTAAGTTATGCATACAATAAGGCCACACATGTTGATAACATGCCTGGGAGCATAAGCCTTATGTCACTTATATATGTTACAATCTTAATACATATAGCTATTGCACGTAAACGACACATAATCTCACCTTCAATAGATATACCATGTTCGACATTACAACCAGTATCAACATATCTACATCCAATATGCACAATTCAATGCAAAACCTTTGCGTAATCATTTGTTTTGTAAACACATCACATTGAAGTTGATTGTTTGTACAAAGACATTGGTATTAACTTACTAACACGGCAATTGCGCTAAAGTGCCTGCCCGCGCCGTTCGGGTGCGGACGGCACTGTGCATGCCGGCTTTGGTCCAAATGACCGCAACTGCTAACCAGCAAACGCGGTGATTAAGAACCGATACGGTCGGTTGCAAACAGCAGCAATCATACACAAAAAATATATGAAAGCCCCCCATTCACAAGCCCGCTGATGGAAAAGGATGGGGGGCTTGTCAAGATGCCCCCCCCCCTATTCTTTGCCCTCCTACACCTTACCGGCGCTTTGCCAGCCAGCCAGCATAAATACGATGTCATGTGCTAGAGTCGCGGCATGTTGTACATAGAATGCAAGATGCGACTGCTCATGTGTAGAACATGCATTCAGGCAGTAGCATAACATGACATGCATGTCACGCACATCATCAATAGAAGTCCACCAGGCTATCCTACGCACCTACTCTACCCCGTTAGGCACGCAATGGCATGTATGCGGTTCATCATCACCTGCACCGCGGCTGTGGTCAGCGGCCCATCTTCGCAAAGGCGATAGCAGCAGCAGACTGCAACGACTCCCTCTCCCCCACAAAGCCACCCACTCCCCGCCCGCCACCATGTACTGCCGGTGCTGCCATTGCAGCCAGGCAGCTTTGCTGCATGTGTGAAGCGGAACCATGCAATTGCAAGTGTGCAAGCAAACACTTTTTGGAAATCGGGAGCCCGGACTAACGCTAGCACTCTACTATACACCTAACGCATTCACAACCACCAGCAGCTAGACACAACAGTTGCAAGAAGGGTAGGACGGCAGTCGCAGGTAGGCAGACGGACAGGCAGAGACAAGGAGGGCAACCTGCGCAGCAGAGCCGTGTGTATGCTACAAATGGTATGGTGGGGGAGTGTAAACAACCTCTCTCATACTGTTTGCCGGTGTGATACTTCGTACTTCAAAAGTCAGCACGTTATCATTGTCGAAAGAGACACAGACATGGCCTCTGGGCGAATGACAATGCAGTGAACAGTGTTGCAACTGCAACTTAACTGACCGACAGGGATTACACCTTTAACACGACACGAAGGACATCACCGGCGGTTACGACCCTTGTTTGGTGTTGATGAAGATTGTCTAAAAACAGCTGGTTCACGCTTGTGTGATTAAGCCGGTTCAGACAATCCAGGAGGGGCGTGTCGTATGATACACGTTGCACGCTTGGGCAGGAAGCATTCGTCCTTGGGAGGAGGGCATCATTGACTTTGATGAGGGCATCCTTTGGCTTCGTGGGTGTGCTGTAGCGCTACGCAACATAACAAAAGTTCAATAAGTAGTTGTGGCATCACGGTTTGCTGCACTCGACGTGGGTGTCTGGGACATGCCTGTTAACGATATGAGTTGAAAGCAACTTGCAGCAACATAACCAGTGCATGATACGACTCCCCTCCTCCGCCCCCAAAGTTGCACAATGATGCCGTGTGCGCAACTTACTGCAGTGCATTCTTGAATCAAGGTATCAGCAGACTTGAACATCACGGTTGTGCCGATCACCTCTCGACGCGCAAGTTCTAGAAGGTCTGAGATACTCAGAGCCCACTCCAACATCAAACCATTCGCTACACCGCCCACTGCCATAATCTGATGCCTGACCATCACGTTTGCCCAGAACAGGTCGGGTTGGCCATCTTCAGGTCGGATGATAGCATCAACCTGCATGAAATACACACTAGCCGTAAGCACTTGCAAAAAAATGCTGCAACATACGGCCTTTATTAACACCTGCTTGAACACCCGAGGATCGTTGATCATCCGCAGCCCGGCATAGGACCGGTCACACTCGTTGAGCAGCAACTCAATCAAGTCTTATGCTTGAAATGGAATGCCCCTCCATCTCCGCTTACGCGAACAATTGCAACGTAACAGTCATCGCCAAGACTGAGCAAGCATTCAGCGACCTGTCAGGCGGAAAGAGTCGAGTATTGAGGACAAACAAACCAGCGGCTGTTCATGCACAGAGCACCCGAGTTCAAGCTTTACAAGTCGTCAAGCTCCGCATATCCAAACATGATAAACTCATGCTGAGTGCATACGACAAACATGCTGGGCGGTGGTGTGCCAAGGGTTGCAAGCTCACCGTCAGCATGGTGGTGGTGGAGTCTATGCCAACAGAAGGGAGAAGCTTTACGACTTTCCTGTATAGTGGTGGCGTGAGCCTTGGATCTGGGGCCTGCGCGGGGTTGCGTAGGCGTATTACCAGCCAGCCAACAACAGCGCTTCTGAGCACCTCTTGGTCATGCACTCACTCACAGCATGCCCCAAGCTGTAACCGTACCATGCAGTTGTGCATCAGCTTTTCCAGGTCGACAAACTCCTGCAAACGCCGAGCTTCCATGCGGAGGTCTGCCTGCTGCCCCTCTGCGTTGTGCAGGCCCAACTGCTCCCAACCAGCTGTGCCAGGTACCAAACCACAACATGCTCTGTGCCTGGGGAGCTCGTGCTGGGTTGGGACGCTTGGCGGGCATGCGTAGCTGTACACAATGCTGAGTGACATGGTGAGTTGACAGACCCCAGCCAACCTTGCTTCTTCCTTTCAAGCAGATAATCATCCGTCAGGAGGATGCCTCTGAGTATGTCCTTGACGTATGTGCCGCCTGCCGCCGCCATGCCTCCTGCACTGCAATGAATTTGCTGAGAGAGATTCTCTTGCAGGCCGCCATAGGCCTATGGCGGCTTGCGTGGCGACGCTTCAACTCCTCCTGAACGTCACCAAAGCTGCGTTCAGCATTGCGAAAATAACACCCCACGAGTTGGAGACGCTATATGCATAACACCCCACGTAACGTGATGCACACCGACAACAGTCTACGCACGTTTGCCATGCTCACGTGAGTGCCTGAGCCCAAGCGCGGCATCCTGTGGGTTGTGCTCAGGCGACGCACAGATACGGAAGAAGCCTGTCGTGCTCGCAGCACTACACCAGTCCTCCACGTGGCACAGGTGGTACAAGTAAGTAAGCGAGATGATACGGACTGCAAGCATCAAATGACCATATCGGTGTGACCAATGCTATTCCCTGTCAATACGGAATTGTCTACGCATCTGTACTACATTGCTCCACGCTCTGTCTGCTTGCATTCCGGGCCCATGTACTAGTCCTAGCGTCCTAGAACGTTGGTTGCCTATGTACTTCACCCTACACATTGCATGCGGTACTAAAGAAAGTTGTCGTGATGCATCATAACACGGCTGTATTGAAGCGTTGGTTCCATGCCACACTTGCCAGAAGATTGTGCCTTGATCAGCCAACTTTGGGAAGAAATGTGTCTTTTGGTCTATTTGATGCCGAGCAGAGCATGTCTATCTGACTTTAACGCTGTTACTCACGAGTGACGCAGCAAGCACCAAACCAGAGTATAAGTAACCCTTTCAGCGTATCAGCATATTGCGTAACATCCTGTGGCACCTATTGCTGCTCACTGAAGCTAGCAACAATAGTTTGCACCTTCTACTCATTTGGGTCCCTGCTGGTCTTGCTTATGCGCTGGTCTTTGCTGCCGGTTTTGAAGGCTTAGCCGCTCCCTTGCCTTTCACGCCGTAGTCACAATAAGGGAAGCGTTTGGGGTCATTCCATAAATGGACTCGCAGGTACGTAGCCGCAGCGCTGTCTATCAGCCACAGCAAAGACCCATCGGTCGGCCTCACCATCTGAGCCGGGAGCGCACCCGGCAAAGCTTGCCTCTCCAACGCGCGCGAGACGACCTCCGCCTTCTCTTTGCCCACCGCAACCACCACAACCTGTCCAACACGGTTCATGTTTGAGTCTTGAGAGTGTGTGTTCACAGATAGCCAGTACTAGAAGTAACCTTCTGAGCTAGTGGCGCTCACCTTAGCTGCTGCACTGAGGACAGGCAGAGTCATGGTGATACGGGATGGTGGCGGCTTGGGCGAGTTGGTGATGGGTAGAATCCACGCTCCTTGCTCAGCAAGGGCCGGGTGGTTGGGGAACAAGGATGCAACATGTCCATCCGGCCCTACGCCCTGCATGAGTAGCGACACATGTGACCATATGTATACATTACCAACGCTAACTCAGTAACATAAGCGTCTAGACATGTGAGGCATGTTGGGTCGAGTACAGTGAGCATGACCTGCTTGTTTTAAGTGTATAACAAGCACAACTCATGTCACGTAAAGCATTGAGAGGTTGCGCACCAGAAGCACGAGGTCAAAGCGTGGGAGGGACCGATCTGGCGTTGACGCAAGCTTCGGGTGCTGTCCGCCAGTGAGTTCCCTTATTTGCCTCTCGTAATCCTCAGCAGCCTCCTCAGGGGACACGGAGTCGTTTATGCGAATGATTTGCTGCTCTGGTATTGAAACGCCACCCAGCCAGGCATCCTGACCAGCATGCAATGCAGGTGAGCAACTCCATGGCAAGTATAAGTAGTAAAGAGTAAAGCGCACAGCATATCATGATGGCACCTTTGCACCCTTGTAGTTTGAGTCTGCAGAGTTCAAGGGGACGCAGCGCTCATCTGCCCAGAAGATATGCCACCGTCCGAAGTCTGCATGCTTGGCATGCTGCCGATCCGCCAACTTGGCAGCAATCTGTCAGTGGTATCAGATCTAGCGTTCAGTGCACTTGGGACAGCTGATACAACGGTGTGTTAGAATCAAACATCCGGTTGCTGCAGAAACCTCCAAGTGTTATGCATTTCAGTACTTCGGTCGTTGAGAATGCAGGTGCGCGCGTGCACACACACAGGCACTTGTTCTACATATGACAACCGATGCCTGCGATGAATCCCTTCTACCTTCATGAGGGAACCCCCGGACAAGACCAGAGTGAAGGACCCCCGTTCAGCGATGGCGGACTCAGCAGCTTGCAAGACAGTCTGCACGAGCGTGTCGGACACATCTTCTGAAGTCTCATGGATGTCAACACTCGCATTGACGTCACCGGTAGGGTACTGAAACAAGTGCCTGACGGGCTGCCTACCCTTCTGTGCATCCTGATAAGCACACATCACATGAGCAAAGGTGTGAACCGCCACAATACTGCTGACGGTGCTTTTGAGAGGTGCACACACAGAAAACTTGAACTCATTAAGTGGAGAGTGATGCAGAACCTGTGCAGCACCTGTGCGTTGGCGGGTGTGCTGGTGTCGGTGGCATTGGCTTGTGTGTGCGGCGTGCTGACGGCCTTGACAACGAGTGTGGAAGAAACCCTTCGCGAAGGGCGTTGTGGACGGATATTGCCCGGTTGCGTGTTGGGCTGTCGCACTGTTGTCGAGGGCCGCGGCACCTGCTGCATGCAGCCATCAAGGCCCGTGTCAGCGTACTGCAATACGCTGGTAGAAGTTCAGTAAACTTAAGCTGAAAGCTGTTGTTCAACCATGCTTGGCAGCATGCTTGAACAACAGCTTTCACACATATGATAGTGTTGTATCTAGCTTAAAACATAAATGTTCACTACTTGTCACACGTCTGAACAGCTGAACTATATCATTTTCTGCAGACATGCTGACAAACTAACACTACAATTTGTGTACACTATTGCCACAAGTGACGTCTGTGTGCGCTTGGTGTTTCGGAGTATCTGGCCAACTCTCAAAGAAAGCAGGGGTATGACAAAGAGAAATAGGGAGCATGTTATTTCGAGCTCAACAAAACGCACTGAGACAGTTGTCACACATGTGTACAGCTGTGTGAAACGAGTTGCAACATCGGTGCATTGCATGGCAGCCGAAAGCCGTTTGCCATTGTGCCGCAGTAGCCGTGCATTGGTCCAGAACAGACGAGGCACCACAGGCTTGTGGTTGTCTTGAGTACACACAGGCTAACAGACCCCGTACCTGGCTCATGCTTCTGTCCACAACATCTAACTGCTATGATTGTATCACAAGAAGCAACTGAGTGACTATTGCCTCAGCTCACCGCTGTGGGAGGCAGCAGCAGCGCCCTCGCCGCGGCGGCGGCAATGCCGCTCGCCGCCATGATGCTCTCCAGCTGCGCAACTATCAGCAAGCCCTGCCCAGCGTCACCGCCACCGCCACCGCCACCGCCACCGCCACCGCCGCCGCCGCGCAGGCAGTAAGGCAAAGGCAAAGGGGAAGCACAGCTGCGTAAGCTGATAATGTGGACAGCTTGCAGGCGGCGGTGGTGGCGGTGGCGGTGGCGATAGCGGTGTTGTCTTCGTGCTTAGGGGAGGCTGTACGGACCCCAAGGCTCGGATTGGATTAGAGGCTGCACACCGTCAACCAGCTCAAGGATGGGAGTACCCTGTCCTTCCACCCCCATGCAACCAGTCTCATTGGGCTTGGACCGGTTGGATGGTGTGCTGCACCCGCTGAGGATAGGCGGGGGAATACGGGGAGTCGTGTATAAGTGTGTTTACCAATACTACCACCAATTTGCGTGCAAGCTGGTGAATTCAGTGTCTCTTGCACTTGTGAAGTTTACTCTACAATGCAACGCAACACATCTTTCAGTTCAACAAGAGGGTGCATAAGGTATGTATCGTAGGCATGCACAGTCACACCTGGCACAAGGCAAGCAGACTTAAAGGCACAGATAGACGACGTTATTTACATCAGGGGCCTACGCTAAGTGCGCTATGTGTATAAAATGATGCAAAGTACAACTCGCACAGGCAAATCTACATGAACACGCCATGCCAAGCATATCACAACCACTTACCAAATTGACCACCGGCCAAAGGCATGCGCTTGCATGCTAAGTACCCACTACGCCTACCCCTCTCACTACTGCCCCCCTGCTAGACATGCATGCATGCATCGCAGTTGCAATCCCCTACACCAACGCCATGTACTTAAGTACAAATGTGGCTGGGCAGTAGGCAGCAACAGCAAGCAGTAACTGAAGGACCAACCTGTAGCATGGCGGCGTGCATGTCATGCTATAAGGTGTGAAGAGGCTGGTTTGCTGGGCGCTCTGGCCGGCTTGCGGTGCTCGCTTGCGTGCATGCTGCTTCTCAAGTTGTCGTGCTGCACACATTCAACAACACATGGACTTGTTGAAGCCCACTTCAGAGACAGCTTCAACTAGAGCACTACTACTGTGCCAGTCAAGCCAACGTGAGCATGCTCTTCACGCAGTCCAGTCAACCCATTATTGTTAAGCTTATGTTTTCATAGGCTGTATGTGAGATTGCATGGGGCATGGAGGGCATCTAGCTTTGGTTGGCTCTGTGATAATATTTTTGCTGCTTATGATGATGGACTTGCGAAAGCATATATAAGTTGTAGAGACTCGGCAGCCAGCCAGCTGGGACCCGCCTGCATACCACGCCTCACCCTTGCATTCAATCTACATTACTTCGTGACTGTTTGAACTCGGAGAGCTTTCACGCTGTCCCTGATGCAGCTTGACACACAGATGAGTCAACCTGTGCCTTGATGTCCATGACCTGCTAGGTCATCTCAAGATCCTGTCATCCAACCACTTGAAACATGATTCTAGCCGCAACCGTATCCCAGATAACAGCAGAGACTGATTGTCACAGGTCGCCGGAGCTTCAGCAATCACAGTTGAGCCAGCCGATACTCCATCACCGTGCTGGGTGCTTGCTTCAATTGAGAAGCGCATGCAAGATGCAGTGATTGCGCACACCGCACCATGCAGCCGATAATGCATAGCATAATAATTTGTATGCAAGGCAAGTGCAAAGAACAGCTGCAAGGGGCTGATTCAAACCCCACGCTGCGGTTTATCAAAGGTATCCTAACACCAACGCACCTTCAGAGCAGCGCCCATTCACTTGCCCACCAGCTGCACAACCACCTTAGCTGTGCAGCCGCCAAAACAACCGCCAACCTGGGCGGTGTGACTGTATCCGCCGAAGGATTTTGACACCAGATTGCTAGCGTAGTAACTGTGCAACTACGTTGACAGAAGTGCTGATGCCTGTAACTTATACCAACAACAACAGTGCCAAGAACAAAGCCAGGCAGTGCCCATTGTGAAATGCAACCCAACACCTGTACAAACATGCATAGGACAAAACGTGGCTGAAAACCTGTAGTACTTTACTGTTGAATCAAGTCTCTGGAGTCACTGAGTAACCAAAACAACACTAACATTGTCACCCAGTGGCCTGAGGCTGAGGCTCTTGTGTGGTGGAGTCACCACCATTTACGTGTGAGCCGGGGGGCTCTTGATGGGGCGGAAGCTCTACACTCTGGGCTGTGCTTATGCCAGCATTCATATCTAGCCCTCCATGGCTGTAATTGCCACTGTTGGTAGGTGTAGCCGCACCTCCCTCTTGACCGTCCCTCTTGCGTCCAAAGGGATTCTTCGAATACGTGGGTGAGGGTTAAGGACAACCACCTGCTAATTGTGCCGGGCAACATGCTGTGCTTGCAAATATGAAATCATACGGGCACAAAATTGACAGACACCATAGCCAGACAAAGCCCAAGTGTCAACATGCTGACCAACAATACAAGCCAATCATACGCAAAAGCTTTGTGAGGATATTGTATTCGCATGCCACCTCGGTCTGAGGTAGCCAGCTGTGCACCTTGCAGGTTTTGCCTGACAGCAGACGCACATGCAATGTCCTGCAGGCCAAAAACACAGCCAACTTGAGCATCAACCAAGTGAAGATGGTTGGATGAGACGAGGCTATGACACCAACACCAACCTGGAACTCCACAAAACAGACAGTATTTGCTTGCTGCCGCAATATCTTGATTTGTCGGTACCCCACTTGCCTGCGAACAAATGCAATGAGCGCATCATGCAAGGTGACCTTGCACGATCTACATGTATCTGCATACTTACGTGGCAAACAGGCCTCTAAGTTCCTGTTCTGAAACAGACTCGCTCAAGTTACCAATGAACAAGGTGTTGCAAGGAGGGTTGTCCTTAAGATTCTGCACAACACACAGACAAGATGCGTGCATCAGTTTCACCGTGCATTCCAACTGCTGTACGCCGCCTGTTTATTGCGACGCACTGGTCTCAAACATAATGAAGTGCTGACATCCTACTGCACAACCTGAACGGGCACGCGATGTGGTGCAATGGGCGAAGATGCGCCGTAAATGCGAGATGGCTGCTGCACCTGGTGCTGTGCAATGCAAGTGCGAGGTGCGTTGATCAGCGCAATGTTATGCAGACCTGTCTGGAAGCACCCCATGAAGATGACACAGCTACAGTTCAGCTTGCCTGCATAGGCTGCATTGGAGCGTAAGCTATTGGCTGGGGTGCCATCTGCATGGTTGCATAACCATATGGATCGTACGGCTGTTGGTAACTGCCAGCCACAACAGAATGTTGGTGTAAACATGAAAGGACAGAGGAGACTGCAGCAACTGAGTTCTATGTGTGCTTCAGGTGCAAGCGCCCAAGCAATGCAACTGGCGCTTGCTGCGTGCACCACTGCATGCAATCCTTTGTCGCATAGAGACACGGATGCACTAGAACATGCCATCACAGTACCCCTGATGTCCCCAAGGCGTTGGCGCTCCAGGTCCGTAAGGCTGTGGCTGGGCGCCATAGTCACTTCGCATCCGCTTGCTAGGGTCGTAGCCTGAGTGATCTGAAAAGGTAAACTCCACTGCATCACAGCAGCAGGCAACAACAGACAGCGAACTCTGCAAGGGTTGACAATGGTGCAGTGCAGCAACGTACCTGAACCTGCACCATCTCTTCTCCGAACGTACATGTTTTTCTTCGCCATTTCACTTCGAAGAACACACTTTGTTTCCGGATCAAACTCCAGGTTCTGCAAAATAGAAGAACAAGAACATTCGTCACTTGCTACAGCCTGTCAGAATGCAGGCAACCACAGAGCAAAGGTGCTGAACGGGAATGCCAGGTGACATGCATGCAAACAAAGCACTGCGCTACATGCCAATGTCAACACAAGCATGAGACAAGCGTCACATAGACAACAAGCATCACCATGACCTAGTGAAGCACAGAAACATGCCTGAAGTGCATCTCGTGCAGCAAGCGCCGCTGAGGCTGATGAGAAGAGTGCAAAACCCATTGGCTGATCACCCTTAAACGTCATCTGGGACGCCTCGTAGCCGGGCCACCAGCGCAGCAGGTTGTGCAGCTCGCGCTCGCGCACATCGACAGGAAAACCTAGAACAAACAGTGTCCGCACCTGCAAGAGCAGCAACATAAGCTGCCACCGTAGCAATTGATAGGCTGCAACATAGCGGCACGCCAGAATCTGTTGTGCAATGGCAAGTGCAGAGCAATGACAATGGCAGCTTCTTATCTTGCAACGCTGCGCTGCAGTGAATGCGAGAAAATGTACAACGTGTGATCACCATGTTGAAGCACGTGACAGCAGGCACCCCCCATGATTTTGGACTTGCAATTGCAGATTGCAGCCAAACAGAAGTCAGTATACAAACGGGCAAGGCTGGAACCACGCTGCCGCAGCAACAAGCTCGCAGGGAAGCCCTTGCAGCTGCCTGCAGCCCCAGCTCTGGAGCCCACTAGCTGCACTAACAGAGAGGCTGGTCGCAACCAACCGAGCTGAGACCAGCTAGTGAACCCTTACCTCCCCGTCATTGACGTCCATGGCGGCAGTCGCCTCCGTGGCTTCCTGCATGGCCCCTCCAGGAACAGCTACGGCTGTTGGCACCGCCCCATACTGGTGCTGCTCCATCCCCCCAGCTCCCGCCGCCGCCGACAACAGCCCTAGCCTGCCCTGGCTAGGGTTTCACAGTTCAAGCTGAGCGCGCTTGTGCTGTCTAACAACCACCGTCGGTGATGCATTCATGTGGAACGACTATGAATTGATGATCATCTTCGAAGCTCATGTCGAAGATTCTTGCCTCAAGAGTCAAGAGTCAAGAACCATGGCCCTTTGGCTTGTTGATGTTTGAGATTGCATCTGTGACATGCAATGAACATACGCACAACATGGATACTGCAAGACGCATTATGTTTTTCATGTTCATCAGAATTGGTAATACATTATATACGTCGCTTAATGCTCTTACATTTGCATCACGACAACACACATATGATGTGACATACACCATAACATTAACAACTTTTGTTGAAGTACAAGAAAGCCTCCCTAAATCAAAATGAAAGGCCCTTAAGCACACTGAGCACGACAGTAATGACCACTGAATAGACGCGATAAACATCAGCAGATACTATGCACGATTTGCAAATGATATTTTTTCATAAGGAAACATTACACACGTGTTAAAAATGCTCGTTATGTGGTTTATAACTACTTGCATGTTTATTGTTAAAGCTCTGAGCTACGATGCTTTACTTACACGAATGATGTGTATACAAATTAACATCAACACGCTACCTACTATAAAAGAACAGTGGTATACATTGATAAACATTGTCAATCTCACAGGCTCGTAGATCAACAATTACAGATATATAATAAAATTGGAAAAATTGTCAAGCTCATTGCGGTTGAACAATTTAGCAATTTGCTTGACGGATTATGCAATAGCATAACTTGTTAAGCTACAAACCTTACACCATAATATGGAATCATTTCATGACTATCGATGGGTATTTTATGGGTACTTTATCAAACATTCAAAAGACGCAATCTGTAATGTAAATTTATAATCATTAATCTCAATGCATAACAAATTGATGTGATTGATTGCATCTGCATGTGCAGATACCGTAGTGCCGAGAAATCTCTGAAAAATTGAAAATCAACTGTTGCCAAGCATTTTACAAACTTCTCATTGACTATTTAGCGGCTAGCAGTTTGCATCTATAATGTGATTATGTATAAAAATGCATTGCTACGCAGGGTTTTCTCAAAATAGTAATCAACTTGCCGGTGCAAAATACAAAACAATCGTGGCACTGCGATATATGAACATAATAAGTATATGTTAAAGAAAATGTTTACAAGTTTACACTTATCACGCCCCAAACGATGGCAAAAGTCACTGACTATCACGCCGAAAGGGCTGGCAAAAGTCCCTCTCATGTCCCTTACTTATGTGGTAAGTAAGAAGATTTGAGTGAGGATTCCGTGTAGGCAAGTTGTGTAGTACTTGGCACATGTTGTTATGAAGTTAATTCTTGTGCACTTGGTGTGCAAGGGCATTGCAGCTACACATAGGCACTGTCTACTAGCAAGCACAGAGCTGGTCGGTGTCATATGTCCGCATGTATATGTATATGCATGCATGTTTGCATATGAGTTTGTATATGCGGATGTAAGTGGTGTATGCATGTGTATGCATATGTCAGCATACAGTCTACCCCCTTTAAGAGCATACTGTTCATCCTCTGCTTTCATATGCTCTTGGCGGGGTAATTTTCTTGGCGTTTAAGAGAATAATATGCTCTTGGACTTCAAAAGCATAATATGCTATAAATGCAATTTCAACAGGCCCATCACGCCCATCACGTCACGCTCGTCGCGCCGTCACGTCCATCACGCTGGCTGCGCGTCACATCTTGCCCATTATGCCCTGATCGTCACGCTCATCAGGCCTCATGCCACACTCATGAAGTCTCCTCCCGCGATGTTGGGATATGCACACTCGAACTTGCAAGAATTTTAATGAAAACAAATATGCTCTTCGCGGTTGGTCATATATTCTTAAGCACCAACATTTGCCTGTAAAACCATTGGTATTCTCACATTCTATGCTATAAGCGGGGTTATTCTCTTAGAGCGAAGTCTCTTAGCGGGGGTAGATTGTATGTATGAGGTCCCCGACTGATGTGACCAGCCTTGGGCGTTTACAATGTCCGAGGCTGATGTGCGATCAGTCTTGGGCGTTTACACGATGTCATAGGGCTGATGTGGCAGCTTTCAGGTGTGAGTAGAGGTGAACGCAACCACGACAAGGCAAGTAGCCTTGGACTTGGTTGTTCTAGGTCGAAGAGCAGCTCGGCATGTGCATACTCGACTCTTGTGTGGGGTGCCTAGTTTAGTTGTTTAAAGGGCTCTCCATGTCATCTCAAGTGGGGTGTATTGTTCGTGGCAGCTTTGCACTTGAGTGGGGTGTGCTTGGGTGTGTATGTGCTAAGTGGGGGGTTTGTTGTGCATCCTCTCCATCCGGTTGCGGTGCTGATCATTCGTTCATTAAGGTGCCGCACTGTGGTGTGTTGTGAAAAAGTTCTTGTGCGTGTGCACAAGTATGTGACATACACGAGCTGATAGTGTGTCCCATGTTACATTAATCTCGGAGCTTGTTTTTAAGCCTTGCATGCTTGCCCATCAGCTTGTACACTTGCTATACGGCGCGTGTGTTGCATTCTTTGCTTGCACGCTCTACATGGCAGTGTTTGCACGCTGATTGTGCATGTAGTTGATCTCACCAGCTGCACGCGCACTTGCATGCACAGTGTGGGTTGTATTCACGCTAATTTGCACACCAGTAGTGTGCACTTTCGCTGCGTTTTGATGTGTGCACAGCTAAACTTGTGCGTGTGTGTGTGTGTTCAACATTACTCATTACGTGTTTAGATGGACAATGAGAAGCATACACATTCACAAGTATGCACACCACAATAATACCAATGTCAAGGAAACGATACAGGACCTTAGCATATGCACACTCCACATGGTGACTAGCGGCTGTACACCAACAAGAGAGTTCAAAAGTTCTGGAGAGTGTACAAGTCCGGGCTTTTATACCCGCCAGCTACACATGCTTCCACATGCTACACAAAGCCATTGCGTCTAGCAGGCTCAATTATGTTGCGCACTAAGTTGCTCCACGTAGCCAACTTCCAGAGATTTCCAACATGCCGCCATGTATGCCATATGGCCAAGTAACCACCAAGCTACTAGCATTTTTCTAACCGCGCCTGAACCTTCCAGACTCATATCCGCGCCGCGCCTGGAGCCTTCTCTCGACTCATGTCCGCGCCTGGACATGCTCGAGTCTTTGCCTGGAACCTTCTAGCGGCTATTCCTATGTAGAGGGCAAGCAGACCAATTGACCTATTGACTTAGATGTAGGAATATCCTTAACACTCCAACGCAGGCAGCTTGATTTTCAACATTAGCTCCTCCGTTGCTGACGCACACCGCTTGCTCTCACGCAAGCCTTCACTTCTTCTCGCACCTCCATGCTTCTCATGGATGACTTTGTCCTTCACCTCCACAGCAACTTGACCCTCATGGTTGACCTCCAACCTTTCGCTTCTTGCTGTACATACCCATTGCCTTCATGCACCCGCTGCACCTGTCCTCGTTAACAGCGCCTTCGCCTCTAATATCAGCCCATGACTTTTCTAGCTCTCATCTTGCTCTCCACCACTTGCAGCTCCATCGGGCTCCGCAATCGCAACCTCTTTGTGCCTCCTTGTTGCTCATGACCTTGTGGTAATTTAAAAGCGCCATCCTCAACCACTAGTCATCTTGCTCTCCACCACTTGCAGCTCCCACGGGCTCCGTGATCGCAACCTTCTTGTGCCTCCTTGTTGCTCATAACCGTGTGGTAAAAGCTCCATCCTCAACCCTTGTCATTGCAGCAATCTTACGCACACCATGACCACCTTTATGTCCATGTCCACATGCTTCTGCGTTCAACTTTCAAGCTTCACGCCTCAAGGATGCTCATCACGCTCCCTTACATGCACCGTTAGCTCAGCACTCCACATGCTTCAACTAAAGTACCAAGCATTTTACCGTACTTCACCAAGGACTGCCCTTGCTCCCCTTCCCGGCAGGTCCATTACATACTTCACCGTGCTCGCTTCCTATGCGACAGGCTTGCCGTTGAACAGGTTGAGGCAGTTCACTACACGTTAGCCTTTCTCCCCAAACTTGAGACATAGTCTTGCTTTGAAGCGTGCATTCCTCAGCTCCACGCTGAATCTGAGGATGCTAATAGCAGGCTTCTTGTTGAATGGCTGCAAGGGCTGCTTGCCCTTGCCATCTGACGGCCAGGCTTGCGGCTGTTATTGCCAATGCCACTTCCCATTATGGGAGTGGACGAGCTCGAGGGCTGGTTGCCAACAATGGCCAACTTCCGTGCCTGATTGATCATGCGCTGGCTGTTGTCGTATCGCACAGCCGTGCGCTTCATCCGGTTATAGTCAGCACGCGTGAAGGACTAAATGCC
This sequence comes from Chlorokybus atmophyticus, assembly GCA_009103225.1. Taxonomy (NCBI): domain Eukaryota; kingdom Viridiplantae; phylum Streptophyta; class Chlorokybophyceae; order Chlorokybales; family Chlorokybaceae; genus Chlorokybus; species Chlorokybus atmophyticus. The sequence goes on from RHPI01003009.1 coordinate 423,521, forward strand.
CTCTTTGAAGGTCAACTGCTTTATCGTATCATCAAGCAAAGCCGCCCAGTACTTGTTCATCTTCTCGACCTCTGACAAGGGCATGTCAGGGCCAACTTCGGCACACAGCGACTCGAAGTAGACCGTGAAATCCTCAATGGACTAGTTGGGCTTGACTTTCAAGCGTCTCAACTTGTCACGCGCCTTGTCTGACGGGTTCACATCCCCGTAGGCCTGCAACATAGCAATGTCAAACACATTAAGGCTTGCGACATCCTTGTCAGCAGCCTCAAGACGTGAGGAAGCCCCTTCCCACTTGCGGGCAGCACTTCCCCGCCAGTAGGATGCCAAAACTATTGTCTTAAAGCAACACCGTTTTTGCCTCAAGCCCAGGCTATACCTCAGCGGCATGCAACACACGCTTACAATTAGAGAGCCAGTCCCGCACGGCAACACCAAGATCCTTGCCCTTCCCATCATGGGCACCGGAGAAGAACTCCAAGCCTGGCATCATCTTATGGGTGTTTGCGACTGCCATCTTGGCTAGAGAAATTTAAAACATTGAAATCAGACATCAATTGCCGCCAATGCATCTACATTGTAATAGTGTATCAGAATGCATTGCTACGTAGGGTTTTCACGAAATCATAACTAATATAAGGGCCGGTGCAAAATACGAAACATTCGTGGCACTACGATATATAAACATGATAAGTATATATTAAAGAAATGTTTACAAGTTTACACTTGTCACGCCCAAACGATGGCGAAAGTCATTTACTGTCACGCCTAAAGGGCTGGCGAAATCCCTCTCATGTCCCTTATTTATGTGGTAAGTAGGAAGAACCAAGTAAGGGTTCCGTGTGGTCAAGTTGTGTAGTACTAAGCACATGTGCTCATGAAGTTAGTTCTTGTGCACTTGGTGTGCAAGGGCATTGTAGCTACACATAGGCACTGTTTATTACCGAGCACAGAGCTGGTCGGTAACATGTGTCCGCATGTATATGCATATGCATGTGTCCGCATATGAGTTCATATGTGCGGATATAAGTGGTGTATGCATGTGTATGCATATGTCCGCATATGTATGAGGTTTTAGACTAATGTGACCATCCTTGGGCGTTTACAATGTCCGAGGCTGATGTGTGATCAGTCTTTGGCGTTGACAAGATCTCCTAGGGCTGATGTGGCAGCTGGGCGTGCGTAGAGGTGAACGCAACCACGACAAGGCAAGTAGCCTTGGACTTGGTTGTTCTAGGTCGAAGAGCAGCTCGGCATGTGCATACTCGACTCTTGTGAGGGGTGCCTAGTTTAGTTGTTCAAGGGTCTCTCCATGTCATCTTAAGTGGGGTGTATTGTCCGTAACAGCTTTGCACTTGAGTGGGGGGTGCTTGGGTGTGTATGAGCTGAGTGGGGGATTTGCTGTGCATCCATTTCATCCCGTTGCGGTGATGGTCATTCCTTCATCAAGCAGCTGCACCATGGTATGTTATGAAGATGTTCTTGTGCGTGTGCACAAGTATGTGACATATACGAGCAGATAAGTGTGTGTCCCATGTTACACTTACTTTAATGGTTAGCATGTGGCTGTGGATGCATGCATGCATATGAACTTTGGCCAGGTTACGGAGCTTGTGTACTGCTTGGTAACGATTTGGTAACAAGTTGCATACGATCGCGCTTTCAGGCTTCTCAAGAGTCTAAGGCACCTTACTACACAAGGCATTGGTATGTGTTAACACATCGCCAATTAATGTTTATCATGGCCATATAAGCCTGATGACACAGTGTTGAGACATTGCTTGCCATCTATGGTGACCCTGACCCCGTAAATAACCCTAGGTTGATGTTCTGTGATTGGTCAAGTTCAATATTGGACATGCTAGCGTTGCAAACGTACCATGAGCCTATGTTGATGTTTCCGAGGTGAGTACCAAGAGTTCTTATAAAAGGCACATGTCATGCGACAGGCCAGCGCACAATGACAAGGCTTTATTTTTGGACACTGTAGTGTCAAGTCGAAAGGGCATTGCGTGTCAAGCAAGTGAGTATGTAAGCTTGTATAAGCTTGGAATGGGCATCACGGTATGCAGTACTAGAAAGCCATCTATGTAAGGGGTGCCTAGCTTAACATTGTGCAAGGGGCCCTCCTCCTTACCATCCTTCTAGGGCGGTTGTATGATCGTGTGCTAGACGTCCTCACACTTACACACGACGCAGACTGTGCGTGTGAGTACTTGGCGAGGGAAGATGTTGCAGAGGTGGGCGTCTTCTTCCTCCTTGACTCCTCCTAGCTGAAGTTGTAAGTCCTTATGGCTGTGCGGAAGTGTGCGGTGTCTACCAGCAAGTAGCTAAGTGTGGAAACGTCACAACACTTACAATTAATCCCATGTAACATGGCATTAACTACAAGTCTATTGCAGCGAAAGTCGCAATGCCTTGAGAGAAGTCATATGTAGGCAGCTGCTTGCTGCTGTGCACGCCTAGCTTGTGCTGCTGCTTGAAGGTCTGATGTTGGGCTAGTAGTGTTCAGTTAGCGTAAGTTGTGTATAGCTCTCATTTGGCCTCCATATAATGGCATGAATGCTTGTTGCTCTGCCCTACTATCACCGACTTTGGGGTTTGCCTTGTGCAACTTTGGCCTTTGTGTGATATGTCTCATAGCCACTACATATAGATCAATTGACGGATAGTGGACATATTACTTCCTTGCAGCATGCAACTTTTTTGACATCTGCATGAGAAACTGCGGGAAAACACGCGGAGCTGCAAAATTATACGGTATGTTATATCGTTGAAAAGCGGAATTGTAATTTTCATGCTATCATTTCACTTTTCATCTCACCATTAATCAAGCCCCAACATGTACATGTGTGTTCAGCCCCATAACTTAATTTCGCAAACTCGTTTTCGGTCTTCATGTGGCATGTGTGATAAATCAGCTGTAGACAAGTCAACAACTGCGAGACAAATTATGTGTAATGTAGTATATATTACGTGACATCACACATGTCGCCAATGGTTATGCATTCTGGCATACGTGTTAAGCGTCTATTCATGATATAAATAACAATTTTGCAAAAGCTTGTCATAATAAGAACTTGCTTCTCAAGAGTTACGCCACAACGCTACAGACTATGCATGTAATGCATAAGTTGTACACAATTGTCCATAAAATATAGCATAAAGATGATAATGCCATGCCCTTATAACATTATGTATAAGTTGTACATGATTGTCCATAAAGTATAGCATGAAAATGATAATGCCATGCCCTTATAACATTGAGTTCAACATGATATTATTTTGTACATCAAAATGCATCAACGCGTTTAGATATGGACAGTGTTGTGTAACGTGTATAATGTATCCTAATATCACGTGTAGCATGGTTGAACCATACGCAAACGTTGAATGTTCCATACGTTACTCGATTGATAATTATTGCATATCATGATGATATAGGGTGTGCCACACTTTACATGATCACAAGTTAATTGTTACCTCACTCACTTCAGACTGCGTAACCATTGATCGATCCACAAAAGAACTGACAATGACCCATCATGTACACGACATGTGTGCATAAAAGTCTTAGGATAGGGCATGAGATTCTTACACCTTCCAATCATTCTATTATAGGACTCATGCCATTGGACGTACTTGGACCTACTCATGGCGTGAGCAACGGTCAGTAACGCAACGTTGTCCGACGACCTTGGAGAAAACTCTATCCCTTGCACCGAGGAGACCTTTTCCATGTACAGTGTAAGGCGAGACAGTTGTACGGAGTGCTCTTACAATAGGCCTGTTTGGTACACATTACCTATTATGGTAAATCATTTGCCGTCAATGGTGGTACTCCATCACGCCGTCGAGAGACTGTGCGTCGTCGTGGTGGGTGACCCATCGTGGGTCCCCAGTGCCGTGTGTAGCCGGTCCCCACTCAGCGGGACTTTCTACCCTGTAGCGCCGTTTGGCCAGCGGGTCCGACCCTCCCACGAGGCTCAAATTGGTCCCAATGCCACGCCCGTGGCCCACTTCGCCGCAGGAGGACACTGCTCGACTAGCTGCCACGGCACGACGAGGCGGCCACGCCGGCAGCGACGGCCAGCGCTGCGGCAAGGCAGCGCCGCAGCAAGCTAGGAGGCGTGTGACGGGGTGCTGACACACGTTGAAGTAGCTATGGCTGCCGCCGCCAACGTGCGAGCAAGCAGGTACTGTCTCTCACCATTGCTGCTGTCGCATGGTCTGTTGGAGCAAGCCAGTCAACTGAGCCCGCCCGTTGCCCAGCACACAGCTGAGGAAAGAGGCCGGTATGTTTGAGCTGATTCTGTGGTCCTCACCTTTGGTCTTACCGCTGGTCAGCTTGAAGTAGCAGCAACCTGCTTGCTGGCTGCGCAAGCAGGTTGCGCCGCCTGTATCAGCCTTAACTGCACTAGTATGCATGCTTGTTGTTGGTTGGGTCGTTGAAGACTTTTGCATGCCGTGCTTTCTATATGCTGCGCAGTGTAGCTAGCATGGTTTGAGATGCTGGGCATGTCTAGAGTTAGGCCATGCCGCCAACCAAGTGCCGCATAGCCATGTATTATGAGTCACTGCATACCACCAGCTCAGTCGCAGTGTGCCCTTCAAGGCATGTGATGTCAAGTAAAGGATGGCAGTTAGAAGGCTAGCCTGTAAGTGCAGTGCTGTCGCAAGGCAACTCATAGATAGGTCGCTGCTCTGCAGCAAGTCATTGCTTTCCTGCCACCCTTTCCTTGGTGTGGTGATGGGTTGGCAGCTGGTCACGCTGCGTACTTGAGTTGATAGTTGTGTAGCAACTTGATAAGTTTGCATGTGATGGCTGACCAATGCAAGTCGGTAGAGGTAGCAAGTCTAGCTGGGTGAGCAGTGTCTGATGTTGGTGGTGGCAGGCGTCCCGGCCTTCACTTGGTGCGCCAATACCAGCAAGCTCATGCGATCAATGACACCGTGTATGCCCTTGCGTAAGCAGCAAGCCGTCAGGCAAAGATATGCATTTTTTCATTCAGAACTACCCTAAGCAAGGACTTGCGGTTTTCTGCAGGTTGAGCAGCAGTTGACAAACAAGCATAAAGCATGCAATTGCAGCCGCAGCCAGCGCTGCTGGGCACGCTTCCAGCCACCTCTATCAGTCATGCTGCCTGCACAAGCAGACATGTTCTCAAGCACAACCAAGTCTCAAGATTTTTGCGCTTGAGAACCAGCAGCTTCACAGGCTGCCAGCTCAGACTGCCGCTTCGCACGAAGACAGCAGGTGTTATAGGACAGGTATGCCTTTCTTGACCTCTGATGTTGCAACATTGCCACCACTACAGTCCTCTGCGTCCATCCCGCTGACAGCTGTGTTGGTTACTTGAACACAAGCGTAGCGCAACTCCAAGGTCCTGTGCACGAAGTGCTGCCGAGCCAGGTAGTATGCTCGTGTACTGCAGGTCACAATGTGTTTGTTCTCATCGTTTCGCTTACAATTAAACACTGTAGCGCCGGTACGCGGTACACGTGAAGCAAAGCGTCGCACAACAATCTCAAAACAAAAAATCATACAGCTCAACATGCTGACGGAAGGTTATGCACGTGCTCGCAGCTATTTATGATAGTTTTGTGCTGCGTCCAGAAACAGGCTTGAATACCAAAGAAATACCAAGGCGGCCAGCATTTGGTTCAGAGTCTATCTTCTCTTCAACAACCGTGGAGCTAGGCCCATCCTGCCCAATCACAGTAACTATGCGCGTGGTGTACCCAACGGACCTGACTCAGCCTCCTCCAGCGCAGTGGTTTTTGCAAAAGCCTAGCGTAGCACGCCGCCCAGTTGTCATCTTTGCAGCTGGAGCTTTCTGCGAGTCGTACAGCTACTTCTGGCTTGCACGCCACTTGACCGAAGTCATCGGTGCAGTCGTAGTTCTACCGTTTTGCTTCCAGGTCAGTCTGGCTCATCATGTGCAGCACCTGTTGCATGTGGATGGGCAGGTGAAAGTAGTCGTGTCGGTGCCATAGGTGTGTGCTGATATGAAGTAGTTTTACAGTACACTGATTATAGTACACTCTATTGCAGACCGCGATGGGTGCTTGCTGTCCGCATGGCATTCCCAGCCTATACCTGTCAAATACGCCCATGACGTTTGAGGACTACATGGCGGGTGCCTCCACACCTGCGTTGCAATGCATTCTGGACACTTTGCAGCAGTTGAACGAGCAGCAAGGTTTGCATATGAACAAGAGCAAGTTGTTGGTCTGCTGCCTGCACAAACACATGCAATGCTGCACGCAGGTCCTCTGAATGGAGGGCTTGACCTAGAGCGGATAGCATTTGGCGGACACTCTGCTGGTGGAAAGACTGCTGTTGAGCATGCCAACAGCGAGATATTTCCTCAAGTGAAGGTACCGCTTGCCGTGATGCCTTCTGAGTTTACGTGATGCCACACATTTACATTGGTGCACATGACAAGCACGCCTCCCCCCCCCCC
>RHPI01003009.1:443558-477993 GCA_009103225.1 Chlorokybus atmophyticus
ATGTTTATATATATATATATATATATATATATATATATATTATACAAGCTGAAATGCATACTTATTACACGCGAGTATTTGAAGGCATTATGCTGTTCCACCGCTAGAAAAATGCCCTTGCCCCCATTTGTGTGCTGTATTGCACAGCGTCACCAAGTTGTGGATTTGCTCTAAGCACGCGGTGCGTAATGGCCTTTAACGCGGGGCGGGGGCATAATTTTGGCGGTGGGGCAGAGCAGAAAAGGTGGATTACCACCGAATTTACAACACTGTATGCAAGTATTATTGCCGTATGCAAGCACGACCTTCAATGCATACGCGTATGCCGTATGGTGCAACTATGGCAGCAAGGCTCTGTCAGCTACCAACATTGTGTTGAACTTTGTTGGTAATGTACACCCTTCCCTGCGAACATGTGATGTTGCTGTATGGGACAATGATATGGGTGTGTCTGTTCGCTCCAACTTTTTAATGCATGGCTGTGTGGGCAAGCATGTGCTGCTCAATGCGCCCTTTGACAAGTTGTTACCTGTGCTTAAGCACTATGTAAAGTGCAAGAGCAAAAGTACGCATAACACAAGTGCATGTGTCATTGTGCCCAAGTACAGACCATCGTTGCCGTTTACTCAGGGTATGCAAGTGGCGCAGGAGATTGACAAGGTTCAAACTGACTTGGGATGCTCTGTGCGTGTCATACATGACCCGCCTATTCTCCACCGGGAAAATCACTTGGTTTTAACGTGGCTGTTCAATGCGACAGTTGCACGTGTGCTATATGTGATGATTGATACTGGCACTCCGGAGAAACTTGTCCATGTGAAGCTCTGATACAGAGGCTGGGTAACCATGTGGATAAAGCCAGCAGTGTCGTTGCTGACCTGGATGAGAATGAGATCTCAGTATAGGGATTCGTGTATTAGGCTCTGTGTGCCATGCTTTGCGTATCACTGTGACAGTGTGCAAGGCTATCACGCCCAACTTAGGTTCCTTGTGGTACCAGTACAGGTTCCACGTGTTGATGTCATCATTGGTGTTCATTGGCAACATATTAATGGCTTGCGCACAGATGTAGTAACTGGCATGTGTAGTGTAGAAAAGGGAGAGGTTGTGACTTTCAGAGCAAAGAGATGTGATGATACTTCAGCTGTCTCCAGTGATGCATCAAGTGATGTATGACCATTGTTGTTGAGTGCCATGCAGATAAAGAGAGCGGCAAAGGAATATGCTGAACCTTTTCTAGTACCGATCAAGCCACTTGCAAATAATAATGAGAGTCCCACTCCATTCAGTGAGACTGTTGGCAATGAGCAAGGCACAGCATTGGAGGCTACTCTGTAAGAGTATTGTGATGTGTTTGAAGCTGAGTTGTTCAAATTGCCACATGAGAGGGAAGGCTAGCATACTATCCCTCTTATAACGGGTGCACAACCTCCACCTAATTAGCTTATAAGCTTGTGTATATGCGAAGTCCAGCTGAGCATGCGAACATGGAGAAGCAAATTAAAGCATTGCTTGCGAACGGACTCATTGTGCCAAATAGCTCTCCATTTAAAGCACCTATTACATGTTCGTACCTAAGAAGGGTACGGCAGGCTGCGCATATCCGTAGACTATAGGGCTCCGAATAAGCTCAGAATTAATAGGAATAGGTACCCACTGCCAAGAATTGATAGTCTGTTCGATCAGAGCGAAGCCTTAATATTCGCTTCATTAAGTTTAATCAATGGCTACCATCAGCTACGGATCACCCCAGAAATATGCCTAAGACAAGTTACAACGCCCGTGGGCCACTTCCAGTACAACGTACTCTCTTTTGAGCTACGAATGCGCTAGCTACATTTTAAAGCTATGATGAATTGGGTGTGCCATGAATTGTTTGAAAATTTGGTACTTGTGTATTTCGATGGCATCATGGTGTTTAATGTGTGCCTTGATCCCAAGAAGGTTGCAAAGGTCAGAGTGGCCTGCTCCTGAGAATGTGCATGAGTTGCGTGCCTTCCTTGGCTTGAGCAACTACTTTGGAAAATACATTTTAAGTGACAATCGCGAGTTGCACCCCTCACCAACTTGTTGCAAGACAAAGTTGTGCAGAGGTGGGCGCAAGGGCAGGTAATGGCTTTTGAGGCCATCAGAGAGGCCTTGGTTACAGCACCTGTGTTACAGCTGCCTGACTTCACCAAGCATGTTGAGGTTGTGAGCAATGCTTCTTGTAATGTAATGGCACTGTTGCCGTGCTGCTCCAAGAGGGACACCCTCTTGCGTACTTGAGCAAGATGTTCTCTCCAGCTGTGATCTCAGCTCTCCATGGAAACTATACCACAGCTGAGCTACAGTTGCTGGGGTAGTCAATGCGCTACAGGAGTGGCGCTGCTACCCGGAGGGGGAGCAAGGTGGGTTTACAGTGGTTATAGACCACAACCCCCTCGTTTTCTTTCAGACCCAACCAACTTCGTTGAACCCTATCGTGGAGTCAAGCACAATGGGCTGAGTTTTTATCACGGTTTAACTTTGCTTAAGTATACAGACTAGGGAGAGTGAACATGGCAGATCCCTTGAGTCGCTCGCCTCTACTGTTGGCAGCGATGACACGGGCTAGTGTGCACCCCAAGAAAGGGAGCACAACCCGAAGAATTGGAGCAACAACGAGGTTACAGCGCCACAAATACTTTAATTCGCAATAAAAAGTGAGGCAAGTGCCTAGGAGTTGCCAACTGCTTGTGAACCAGTTGGTTGGTGTTTTGAGGAGCCAATGGCGGTTGCTAATGCAAGTGGGGAGGACCCACTTACGGATGACATATAACATATCGCTACCTGTCCACCACAGGCTTATGCACTTGACATTCGGTTTGTTGAGCTGCTCGGGCAAGGAGATGACAAGATCACTTGTCTCTAAGTGTACAGTGGTCACATGGGAATGACCCAAACCATTAAGTTACTGCAGCGTCAATACTGGTGGCCTACTTTAGCTGCTGATGCAACAAAATATGTAGAGCTGTGACATTTGTCAGCTTAACAAGGCCTCGTATCGTAAGCCAACAGGGCTATCAAAGCTATTGGCTGTCACAAGCTATAAACCTTTTAACTTGGGATAGCGAATGGCTAAGTGGAAAAGTGTGAGTGTGGATCTGCTTATAATGTTGCCTGAGACAACGAGAGAGCATGATGAGAGCCATTATTGTTTTTGTTGACCGTTTCACAAAAATGATTCGGTTTGAACCATGTTGCACTAGCATCAGTGCACAAGACTTTGCGCATGCCTTTCTGAATACGGTGCCCAAGTTACAAGGGACTAAGCAAAGCTTGAGCTCGACTTACCATCCACAAAGTGGTGAATGGTAAGTCGAGCTCAAGCTAGATGGAGTGTACAAATCAGGCTGCTGCTCGAGGACGTGTTGCGACAGTACATCAAATTGATGGCTGGGATTTGCACCTTGCGTTAGCTGAGTTTGCGGTGAACAATGCAACGCAAGAGTCATTGCATAGCACTCAATTCTTTTTGAACTGTGGTAGGCATTATGTGACGCCTATGGCTGCGCAACTTTACAGAGCAGACGCACGCTGCTTAAGCTAGTGGCAAAGACTGCCTGAGAGCAGCTCAAGATTGGCATAAGATGTTTGCTGATTGGCAGTGCCTAGAGAAGGTCCAAAGAAGGGGGACAAGGTCTTCGTAAGCACAAAGAACACCGGGTGCAAAACCAGCGGTGTACGTAAACTCCTGCCCAGGTGGCTTGGGCCGTGCATTGTCTCTCTGCAGCTATGGGAACACGAGCAGAAAGTTCATGCAGGGCTTTTGAACTGAGTACCTTGTTAAGTGGCTGGGTTACAATGAGGAGCACAACCTCTGGGAGGCATCTTTAATTTGGCAAACTGTATTGCTAAGTTGGAAGCGTTTGAGAGTGAGCTCAAATCCACAGGTGCCACTTGAGGGAGCTTGTGCTCAGTTGCAATGTGCAACATTCTTTTGTGTGACATGCCAACCCACGTGCACCGTTACTTGGTATTAAATTTGAGTTGTCACTCGCGTGACTTGCGCTTGGTTTACGCGTAGTGTGCAATAATTAAAAAGGGTTGGCCAACCTTGCTGGCAATTGTCGTACGGGGCTTATGCTCCATTAATCTGCAACGTGGAAGTTGCAATGCAAGTGGGGAGGAATGTTACGTCCAAAGAATGGCTTAAGTCACTCTCAGTTCCTTACTTATGTGGCAAGTAAAAAGGACTAAGTGAGGGTTTCGTATAGTTGTGGTGTATGTAGCACCTGGCATATGTGCTCATATCAGCTCCTATGCACGAAGTGTTTAAGGACTCAGCTGTTACGTAAGGCATGATCAATCTGAAAATACAGGACTGCTCAGTGTCAAGCGCACAATTGCTAGGCACCAAAAGTGTTGCCTTTGTTGATATGTACAGAGTTAGCCTGTGCTGACAAGTCAGCGCATATGTGGCATGGTTTTGTTGGCTTTGGACATTGTATGTGCCAAGTCGGAGAATAGCGGGTAGTACAAGGGCAAGGCTACTTGAATGCGGGGTGTCTGGGTGAAGCTGTTGAAGGGTGCTCTCGCCATTCGCTCCCTTGTGGGTTATTGCTGATGGCAAGGTGTGCTGCAAGGTTTGGCTGTATGTGTAGAAGGATGTGACGCTCTCAGCAGGTAAGTTGAGAGGAAAACGTTGCAAGTGTCGCGCACTTTAAGTGACGCGAGTAATATACACGTTTAACTGCAGTTATTCGTGCCCGCACCGACCATGTGCTTGATCCATACGCTGTGCTCGTATCATACTATGACAAAGCGGCTACGCGTCCGTTATAATGTGACTTATATGCATACTGAGCGTTATTGTCGGTACACGATAGTGACCAACCTTACTCACGAATTCGCTGTAGAGCAGTATACATAGGCTATGTTTACCAATAGTACAAGTAAAAGTAATTGATGTCATTTACGGTAACGTTGCCCACAGCAACGTTGTAGACAGCGGTATCCGGTTACTATCAACTACTTCAAGTAGTTCCCGTTAAGTTGATGGGAAAGAAACAAGCAAACGTTACCAATGTTTTTGGTCGTGGCGCCGGGCTTGTGACAGCCTCACCGTAGTACCGTCCGCATACACTTTCAATGAGCATAAAAGTCAGGATTTCGGACACAGGACTGCTGATAGCTAGGATCCTGACTTAGGACCCTAGCTTATGTACGGTCGGTGGTGAATGCAACATATCTCCTATATCACTGCGCTCCGAGCACATCAACTGTGGTGGCGCTCCAAGTCGCAGCTCGCGAATCTCAAGCTCAATCAGGTCCTGCGAGCGACTCACGCATACGATGGCTGGATGGCTGCAGTGTGGCCTCCGCCGGAGTAGCAGCAGCAAGCTTAAGTTTTTTTCAGTGTTCGCTGTGGGCAATGATAACGGCAGCAATGTTGTACTAGCCAGCCGTAAAATCACAGCATTTGCAGCTCTGATAGGTGGCTTGTGTGTTCTCCTCACACCACCCCTTCGTTCCTTGCAAAGAAAGAAACCTCTAGAACAAAATCATCATCACAGTCAAGTGTGCTTGACACGTCTTGTCCGCCCTCTTGCATTCGCCCTAGGCCAGCTGTAAGCCAGCAAGTGCTGGTTGCAGCCCCTCAGCCACCCTTCTGCGGTAGAAGCTGCGTTGTGTGGGAGACTTGAGGCGGTGACACGCGATACAACAGCGTGAGTGACGGCGAGGATGAGCGTGTGCTTGCATGCATTTGTGTGAGAGTCTCTATCTGCTGCTGCTGCCATCCAGGCCAGGAGACCGCTGTGCTGTGTGGTGGTGGTGGATCTCTAGGCTTTGTGCACATGGATTGATAAGCGCCATGGCGTTCTCCTTGCTTGCATGGTCACCTCATGCGCACAGCTCTGGAAGTGACACTGACACGTGTTTGGTCAAATACATTGTGCGTGCGTGCGTGCAATATTTTTACATTACAACTGCGCTGTGCAACAGTGCAATTCGTACCCAACTGGCACAGTGTTATGTTAACTGGCTGCAGCTTTTGCCAACAGACGCTTTTCTCTGTAGTCTCTTCAGAAGTGAGCGCAGCGCGTAAGTCCTGTCACCATGGCAACCGCACATAGCAACGGTGTAACAGGTCAGTGGCAAGCACACCACGGCTCTGACAACGCATCATGCTCGACACCTGGTGAAGAGTTGGTTGTGTTCACGCGGAATGCTGCTGATGAAAGTCAGGACATGCAATGCGCTTCAGTGCAATGCTGTGCAAGGCATGCCATGCATGGCAAAGCAATGTCAGTTTCAGCATGAACACAGTCAAACCATGCTGATGAGGTTTTGTGCATGTGTCTGCATGTGTGCCCTATGCAGAGACGCGGTTGGAAAATGGTGTGTCGAAGCAACGACATCGGTCTTTTGGTTCGCTGTCCGTTTTCTCTTCAACGACGCTTGAGCAAGAGTCGGGCCCGTTGGCCATCAACTTGCGCATAGTTTACCCCACAGATCCGGACGCGCCCCCTCCCGCGATGTGGTTCATGCGCAAGCCTTGCGTGCCCAACCGCCCGGTCGTAATATTCGCGGCGGGCGCGTTCTGCGAAACGTACAGCTACTTCTGGCTTGCGCGTTACTTGGCTGAAAGCATCGGCGTGGTGGTTGTGCTGCCTTCTTGCTTTCAGGTGAGTCTTTAAGCACATGCACACACATGCATACATGCATACACACAGTTATACATGGACACGCATGTGTGGGTGTATGTGAGGCGTGTGCATGCATGCGCATGCGCGTAAGCGCGCATACGCACGCTATGCTCATACACAAGTGTGCATGCGCGCCCATGCACATTGTGTGCGGGTGTACATGCGCATCACATACATACCGGAATCTTATGTCACGACCCATTGCTTGCAAAATGCTAAAGCCCGCATATGCACTGTGGCAGCCAGCGATGGGTTCTCACTGTCCCCACGGCATCCCGAGTGCGTACACTTCAGGTGGTCGCACATTGACATATGAAGAGTACAGGGCGGGCCCTTCCACGCCTGCGCTGCACTGCATTATCGATGCTTTGAGGCGCCTGAATGAGCAGCAAGGTGGCGCGCATGTTGATTGAGCATTGTGAATGCATGTGCCACAGATGTGGCTCACTATGTGTATTGATACGAAATTATGGCAGGTCCTTTGCAGGGCGGGCTTGATATGGAGAGGCTGGCATTGGGTGGGCACTCTGCTGGTGGCGTGACTGCTATTGAGCACGCCAACAGCGACTTGTTTCCCCAAATAAAGGTTTGCTTGAATATGAGCGGGCCTCATGCCTGCTTACGAAAGGCATGTGTGCTTATTGTGCTGCTTATGTGTTCACTCATGTGACTGCATTGTGAAGGCAGCCTTCACGTACGGTGCCAGTTTTGTGACCAGCGCAATGACGGGCCCCACTTCATATTCTGACATGTGGAGCGTGCGACCGTTTTACCGCGACGGCGCCACGAGTCCCATTCTGCTCATGGGTGGCACGAATGATGGCTTCCGCAAGTTCAATACGCGCCCGGGCACTGAGGGCACAACCGCTGTGGAGCGCAGCTTCAGTGAAGGTCCGTGTGCTAACATACATAACAGCATGCGTACGCACATGCGACATGCATACATGCACATGCGCGCATACAAGAGCAGACAAAATCACATACACACGCGCTTGCGCGCACACACACACATATGCGCATGCGCGCTCGTGCATAGGCTCACATACATACACATGCACACACGCACACATACACTCTCAAATTCTTGTCAACATGCAGAGTTGGCCTGTCGTTTGTCTCAGCATGCTTGTCCATTGACAGGCGTACCTGCGGAGCCATCAGCTGCAGCGTATGTGGCAATATTATCAGGCGCCAACCACATGGTGCTCGCGCACCCAACCGACGATCATGTCCTGGCTGCTGCTATTGATGACCAATGCGATAGCGATCAGCAAGAGATGAGGAACACCATTGCAGGTACACATACCTTGCACCATAGCGTCATTGTTAACATGATGTATGCATTGGCTTTGTGCGTTCACATAGGCGTGTGCACCATACTTGTGATGTGTTTCTTTGATCAGTGCCCCGTATGTGACAATGGCTTTGTTGACTGAGCAGAACTCGCAACTCGCTTTCTGGAAGTGCATCTCTTGCAAGAGGTTGACAAAGTTGCTGAACGAAAACTTCGCAAAATGCTCGACCATCCTAGTTCGTGGAAATTTACTGTGGGCAGATGGAGAGCACCTAAGTATAGTGAGTAGTAATTTATATGAGTGTGTTTAAGGAGCATTCTTTCACGTAGAGACTTTGATTGAGTTATTGGTCGTATGCGTGCAAGTCTCAAGTTGTGTTAATGGTAGTGGATAGCAATAGCGTGGTAAAATTAGAGGTGTGTCGTGTATAGGATGTATATGTGATCAAGAGTGTAAACCGTAGTAAACTTAGAATGTACATTGCGAGTTTGGTGGATGTGTAAGTTGTTCTGCCCAGTAGAAAAGGAAAAGGGTAGGTATGTGTTGCAGGTTTTATGTGTGCAATGCACATATCTTATAATCTCATTCATGCTTCTCACACTACGCCATTCATGTGTATACGAGACAAGCAAGGGTAGTTCCAAACATACAACCATCTACCCACCTCCATGCACGGCAAAATAATTAACTTGTGCACAGTGTGTTATCTAATAGTGCATTCAATGGCATTGCACGCATACTGTCCTTAAAACTTACGCTCCAAATAATTATGCACATGCAAGGTTGTGTTTTGCATTTTAATTGTGCATATTCTCCATTTGCCGCAACTGCAATGCTTCCCAATCCAACGGCCGGTGACGATCATGTGTACATGAAACCACTTGCGCTGCTGTAGGCATGTCTAGCGGGGCAGCCTGTGGGTAGGTAGAGTATTGATAGTGAGAGTATTGAGTATATACATATAGTAATGAAATGGCCTCACGTGACGCGCATGGGCTTGTGTAGGGAGGGGCAAAGCAAGTGCCTAGGAGTTGCCAACTGCTTGTGAACCAGTTGGTTGGTGTTTTGAGGAGCCAATGGCGGTTGCTAATGCAAGTGGGGAGGACCCACTTACGGATGACATATAACATATCGCTACCTGTCCACCACAGGCTTATGCACTTGACATTCGGTTTGTTGAGCTGCTCGGGCAAGGAGATGACAAGATCACTTGTCTCTAAGTGTACAGTGGTCACATGGGAATGACCCAAACCATTAAGTTACTGCAGCGTCAATACTGGTGGCCTACTTTAGCTGCTGATGCAACAAAATATGTAGAGCTGTGACATTTGTCAGCTTAACAAGGCCTCGTATCGTAAGCCAACAGGGCTATCAAAGCTATTGGCTGTCACAAGCTATAAACCTTTTAACTTGGGATAGCGAATGGCTAAGTGGAAAAGTGTGAGTGTGGATCTGCTTATAATGTTGCCTGAGACAACGAGAGAGCATGATGAGAGCCATTATTGTTTTTGTTGACCGTTTCACAAAAATGATTCGGTTTGAACCATGTTGCACTAGCATCAGTGCACAAGACTTTGCGCATGCCTTTCTGAATACGGTGCCCAAGTTACAANGCCGTTGGACGGAGTGACTATGCATGTCTAAGAGCACCGCGCATGCCCTTTACACTCTCACCGTGTGTAACATGTGGGACAGCAAGTGAGAGCGTATGCATACTAGAGCAACAACTTGAGCTGTAAATAACAATATTGACCAATACCGATGCAATAGTCAATACCAGTGCGTTGCAGCATATTCCTCTCTCTACGCTACCTCTCCCATTGCTTTGCAAATGGTACTCTTCTCACTGCTATTCCCCTCACGCCTCTCCCCTTCCCCACCTCCGTCTGCTGCTGCTAGAGGGTCGTAGTTGTCCAAGTCCTAGTTAGCATAAAATTACAACTCTACCTTAGCCCCAATTGAATTGCATTGTGCGTGTGGCATTACTTGCTTTGCATTGCGCCCCCCTTTCCGCTTGAGTTTCTAGTTTGCAACTCTGATGTTTGCTATATTGTGGTTGTTGTATCGGGGGACAAAAATGAGTACATAATGGGGGTTGCAAACATAGGTCCCGCCCCCCCGGGGGCGGCGGGGNGGGGGGGGGGGGGGGGGGGGGGGGGGGGGGGGGGGGGGGGGGGGGGGGGGGGGGGGGGGGGGGGGGGGGGGGGGGGGGGGGGGGGGGGGGGGGGGGGGGGGGGGGGGAGGTGGGTGGTAATTTTTGTTCTTTTAGGAGGGGAGGGGTTAAGGGGGGGTTAACATAATACGATGATTTAATGTTAATAACAAGCGACAATGCATTGGACATAAAACATCTCAGTAATGATTAATCGTCATGTTTATTTTACCATGTAATGTGCTATGAAACACATTTCGAAATGCTGATTTGCTTTACTGATCTCATGAGTACACAACGTGTTGTTGATATGTCAAGAAACCGGTGCAAGCTGGCATGACATGCATATAATATATATGTATAACTATATATATATTACGATATATAACATCGGTATGCATTTGACATGTGATGAACCAGCTTAATATTTTAATATGCCATACGGTGCACAAGTGCATTTTGCATATTTAAGGCTTGCGGCAAGGTTATCCATGTCATGTCGAAATCTAAAGCTTTGAAGCTGGAAAAAATGCATGTTACGCATACTACTTAACTCAACCTTCATTGATACATGCAATATGTGCGATTTTATGTACCGGTAAGCGGTAAACGTCCACCAACAAACGAATACTTTACATACGTATGGTAATTGGTTGAAAACTTCATGATAAGCTGCGAGCATCTTTAATGTGTAGCAAATTGGCCGCAAGTTGATATTCTAGTCACATCATGCCATTTGCGGCCACACTCACTCTGCAATCGTCGGCATCGGGAACATCATGGGGGATACCAGGGTGGGTATTGCACCAACATCACACACATCGACCTGATGCCGTAGAAAACATGTGATTGACTGCCTGAGCCGATGCGCACTGTCCATACCAGCGTGGGAAGCCGGTGCCAGTTCCGCTGGCATGCTAATCTACCTCGCTTTGCCAGTAACAGCGCCACCGTGTTGCTGTGCCAGTAGCAGGCGCACCGCCGCTGCAGGCAGCAAAACGCAGGCAGGTGAAGGCGATGGCAAGAGGCTGAGCTTCAGAGCTTATAGCTTCGAAGCAGCATGCTTGCGCAGTTGTCTGCGCTAAGCACGCTTCAAGCATCATCACTAACATTAGCATCGCCTGTTGTTAGACAACATAGAGCTCGCACCGACAGCGAAGCCTCATCTGTAGTGAAAAAACACACGCCGCAAGCTTCTTCGTGCTTAACACGATTGCTCTCTTGCTTGAGAGGCTGCCGCCTGCCAAGTTGCACAGCAGCGACTCACAGTTATCACTCCCAGGTACAGCCTGTGCATTATTGATCAAAGCAGGTGTCAGCAATTGGTTACGCATGACGAGTATGCTGTGTACAGGTGTTTCACCCCACCCAACCGCGCGCTGGTCATGTGAAGGTGATGGCCTCCACCTCCGCTCAAACAGCCTCTGGGCAAGGTCAGCATGCAGCAGCAGTCCTCTTTTGAACTGCACACTGCTTACACATCATGCGTGCTGGTTTTTTCTCTCGTGACTGTCTTGTCATGCTCCCCCTCCAAGCTGCATACACACTCTCTTGTTGAGTTCTTCAAACACACGTCTGCCAGACGCACATTTGCACACACATTCATCCTTGCTGCTGTTACTCAACTGCTCAGAGTGTCTCTCATCTCTCATCAACACAGCCTCAAGCATGGACTCCAAGTCTCCCCTGCGTGTTGTAATCGCTGGCGCGGGTCCGGCCGGCCTGCTGCTGGCGCAACTATTGCTTCAGCTCAACACGCATGAGCGCGATCATTTTATTGTCACGTCGTGCGAAGCGCGCGGGGACCCGAGAGGCTTGCCGTCAGAGGTGCATGAGACACTTGTGGTTTGATGTGTTTTGTTTTGTTTTGTTTTGGCGTGTTGTGTTTGACTTAGTCGTGAGTTGCTTTGGTGTGCTTTGCATTGGCTTGCTCGATGTGGTTGGATGCACGCTGGGTCAGTTTGGTGTGCCGTGGCGTGGTGTGGTTGACTGTGTGACGGTCTGGCTCCCGCTCGGCATTGCTTGTTGCTTTTTATCCTTTGTGCAGTTCGTATGAGGTGTGTTTGTGGCGTTGTTGTTGCATGGAGATATGAGTTCTTAAAGGCACACGCACGCATGCATATCCTCAATCAATATCCCTTCACCAAGCAGGTAGTGAAGCGCTTTGGGCTTGGGCTGAGCGCCCGCGCGCAATCGGCGATCGAGTGTGGAGGGCATGTGGGACGCCGTGCACGACAGCGGCGTGCAACTCTCGCGCTTCACCGAGGTGAGTGATTTGTGAGGCGACACTCCCATGGACGCACGTGGTTCCTTCAATTGTCATCGTAAGCACAGCGACTAGGCAGTCGTTCAGGCGTGGCATATGCGTAGATAGGTGTATGTATCAAAAAAGTAGTCGTGCCATCGACTGCATTAGTACAAGTCTTATGCCCACAGCATGCGGCGCTGTCACTGCCTTGGAAAGCATCTCATCGAGTAATTTCTTTGTGGCTTGGGTGCATCACTTGACACACCACCTTGTGTCTGACAATGCCATCATCATCATCGTCATCAGTGCAAGTGCCAGGCATCAACGTGCGCAATTGGTACATGTGTGGTAAATAAATCAAACAACAATTCGAGTTAACGCATTGGGGTTACCAACTGAGCATTGGCATTTATCCGTGGGTATCACGGCCAACATCACGTCATCAGCACAGTCCACTCCACACCACATCTCGCTTCACACCATGTTGTTGTCATGTGCACAGCTTCTGTTGAGAGTATTCCTACATACGATCAGCATCGACCCTCCATACAGGAGTAGAAGGTCGTAAGGACGAGCACTAGGTCCGGACTTAGCAAGATGGCATCGTCGGACCAGACTCCGGACTCCAGACTGGAGCCTTACTAACTGCTTTGTATCTCCGCGTATACTTACTCATATTAGGCGTGTGAGAGCTTGTTGGAAAGCTCTGGTTGTAAGAAAGACAACGCAGCTTAGAGCGCGTCAAAAGGCTGAGTATAGCTTACGCAGTGCTTGCAAACGTAGACGTGTGTGTAACTGGCTGGTATAAAAACCAGCGGACAACTTGTAATAGATGAATGTGATGTGACTTGTGTATGCTCTGGTGGCGGTAGCTCTGTCCGTGTGTATCCATGCTTGCCTCAACTACATGTGCATGCTAGTCCTTCAACAGGTTATGGGCCCACTCTACGCTTGAGGAGTGTGAGACTAGCTTGTGTGCGTATTAGTTCTACACTACGTTAGCTTGTTGGTAGCAGAGCCTTGGGTGTCAACTGCAAGAAAGGCAGGCTCGACAAAGATGGAGGCGACCTACGACAAGGGGCAGATTGCAAAGCTGGACACCGACAACTACAACACGTGGTGCGTGGAGATGAAGGCCTTGCTCATCCACAAAAAGGTGTGGAAGTACGTTGATCCGAAGGCACCACCACCAACACCAGGAGCGAACACTGTGTGGTCAGAGCATTCAGCAGAAGCACACTCTTTGCTTGTGTTGAACTGCAAACCGCATCACTTTCCCATGCTCACTGCATGTGAAGATGGTAGACAAGCTTGGGAAAAGCTATCAGCCGTTTTCAGAGCCAAGAACAATGCCAGAAAGTTGCATCTACGCAAGCAGCTCAGCGCACTCAGGAAGGAGGCAGCAGAACCCATCACGAAGTATGTTGCGCGCGCGAGAGAGCTGTGGGCGGACCTCATCAACGTCGGCCACAACATGGGGGAGACGGAGGTAGTGCTGGCCATTGTTGCAGGGCTACCAGCAGAGTACGAGGTCGTCGCAACCCTGCTGGAGACGTCATCATCGGAGTTGACGTTGGACGATGTGCTACCGAAGCTGCTCACCGTGGAGCAGAGGGTTGTGAAGAAGGACGAGCAAGCGGATGCCGTCGCCTTCTACACCGGCAAGCACGCAAAGAAGAGCAACCATGAAGAGAAGTACAAGGGCAACAAGCCAGGCAATCCTCGTCACAAAGACCTCACATGCCACTGGTGTGGTTGGAAGGGGCACATTGTGAAGGACTGTAGGAAGAAACAACAGGGGCAACCTAGAGCAAGCACCAGCAACAGCGGCAACGAGCACCAACACAAGGAGAAACATGTCGCCTTCACTGCATCCAGTTCGAGGGCGGGCACAGCTTTCTGGGTGGTGGACTCTGGCTGCGATCGTCATCTCACACCAAACAAGGAGGTGATGGAGGGCTACAGGAAGCTGACGTCCACAATCAAGGTGGCGGGCTTCGGTGGCGAAGTACTGGTGGCTGAGGGAGTTGGCAACGTACGACTCCAGTGCAAGGTTGGTAACACACTACGCGAGGTGTTGTTACGCAACGTCCTGCATGTTCCTAAGGCTATTGCGAGTCTATTCTCTGTGAGGGTTGCGGAGCGCTTAGGCGCGGAGATCCTATTTCGGAAGGGTGGCTGCTCAGTCATCCTTGATGGGGTCGTGCACATGGTTGGAATCGCTGATCCGGGAGGGCTCTACCACGTGGAGCAGCCTCAAGACAGAGACATTCAAGCCATGGTGGTGAAGGACAAGGAGTCGCCAACATTGTGGCATCGAAGGTTTGGGCATCTCAGCTACGTCAACCTCACTCGCCTTGTCGCTGAGAAGATGGTTAAGGGCATCCATCTCAGCACAGAAGAACTAAAGACAGCATCAGGTGCACTTTGTGAACCATGCCTGGTTGCAAAGCAGCATGCTATGCCATTCCCATCATCCTCTTCTAGCAGTCAGCATCCTTGCGAGCTTGTGCACATGGATGTCTGTGGCCCTATGCGCATTGTGGCGAAGGGAGGGGCCAGGTACTTTGCTACATTCTTCGACGACTACAGCAAGCTGTCCATCATCTTTCCATTGACACTGAAGTCAGAAGTTGCTGGAGCTGTGCGCACAGTCGTGGCCTTGTTGGAGACCCAGTCTGGCAACAAGATGAAGGCAATGAGGAGTGATCGAGGAGGGGAGTACATCAACAAGGAGTTGAAGGAGTTCTTCGCCAGCAAGGGCATACGCCACGAGACAACGGCACCCTACACCCCGCAGCAGAATGGAGCAGCTGAACGCCTTAACAGGACACTCTTGGAGCGTGTTCGAGCCATGCTCAACGACACAAAGATGGAAGACAGTTTGTGGAAGGAGGCGGTACTCATTGCCAACTACATCCGCAACAGGTCTCCGGTGAGCTCAGAGCAGAAGACTCCGTGGGAGCACTTCTATGGAGCCACACCAGATGTGAGTGGTATGCGTGTGTTTGGATGCACGGCATATGCACTAGTGCCTAAACAGCTCAGGCACAAGCTGGAGCCGGTTAGCAAGAAGGGCATCTTCGTTGGCTATGAACCGGGTTCCAAGGCTTACAGGATCTTGCTCGAGGACACTCAAAAGATCATCATAAGCAGAGAGGTGGTTTTCCATGAGGGATTATCACAACCAGAAGCAGGCTTTTTTCTTAAAGATGAAGCACAGCCGGAGCATCCTGAAACAGTGGAGGCTACAGGCAAGGCCATCATCAACAACAAGGGTGAGCAGGACTCAGCTGTAGCAGGCCAAGAGGAGCCGTACCAACAGCAGGAGCACGCAGCTCGGAGATACCCAGTGAGGGAGAGGAAGGCACCTGACTTCCTACACAAGGCACACGTCGCCAGTGTGCAGCATGAGGAGCCAAGCACCTACGAAGAGGCATTGTTAGCACCAGATGCGGAGCAATGGCAGCGTGCTATGGACGAGGAGATTGCGTCACTCCATGCCAACAACACTTGGTCACTGGAGCAGATTCCGCAAGGAGTGAAGACCATTCCAGTGAAATGGGTCTTCAAGGTGAAGCGTGATGGTCAGGGCAACATTGAGCGCTACAAGGCAAGACTGGTGGCAAAGGGCTTCTTGCAGCAGGAAGGTGTGGACTTCAACGAAGTGTTTGCACCTGCAAGTAAGCATACCACCTTCCGTGCACTGCTAGCTGTGGTTGCTGCTGAGGACCTCAAGCTGCATCACCTGGACGTGAAGACTGCCTTCCTCTACGGAGAGCTGGAGGAGAAGATCTTCATCGAGCAACCACCTGGATATGAAGAAGGGGAGAGAGGCACAGCCTGCAAGCTGATTAAGGCACTGTACGGGCTGCGACAGGCACCGCGTATGTGGCACATCAAGCTCACCAAGGAGCTGGAGACACTTGGCTTCACCGCATCCTCTGCAGACCCTGGGCTCTTCATCCATGCAGACAACAAGGTCTGGCTGCTCGTGTATGTGGATGATATAATCATCACCGCCAGGCAGGTGCACCACCTGCAGGAGACGAAACTTGCTCTACAGCAAGCATTCTCAGTTCGTGATCTTGGAGAGGCCAAGTGGTTCCTTGGCATGGTGATTGAGCGCGACAGGGCGGCTCGCACAATCAAGATCAGTCAGGAGCAGATGGTGAGAAGACTCGTCACCAAGTTTGGGCTCACTGAAGCGAAGACCAAGACCACACCGTTGGCACTTGGCACTGCCCTCATCAAGGCAAAGGATGAGGAGGTACTCGACAAGGCTCAGTATCCATATGGTGAGCTGGTAGGCAGCATGCTCTATCTGGCAGTGTGCACACGTCCCGATGTTGCACATGCTGTGGGAGTACTTGCTCGCTACATGTCTGCACCGAGCATGGAGCACTGGAGAGCAGCAAAGGGAGTACTACGCTATGTTGCTGGGAGCGCAACAGTTGGCATTAAGTTTGGGAGCGGGAGCACTGAGTTGGAGGGCTACTGCGACTCGGACTTTGCTGGTGACCTCAACAGCAGGAGGTCCACTACAGGCTACGTCTTCAAGCTGAACGGAGGCGTGGTGAGCTGGAACAGCAGGCTGCAGCCAACAACAGCAGCATCTACATCAGAGGCTGAGTACATGGCAGCGGCAGCAGCAGTGAAGGAGGCACTCTGGCTTCGCAAGCTCATGGCAGACTTGGAGCACCCCATGGCGTGCATCGTCATCAACTGTGACAACCAAGGAGCCATCAAGTTGTTGAAGCACCCTATCGCCTCGGCAAGGACGAAGCACATTGATGTCATGCATCACTTTGTGCGTGACAGAGTCACAAGGAAGGAGGTGGAGTTCCAGTACTGCAACACTGAGGGCATGCTGGCGGACTTCATGACAAAGCCATTGTCACCACTCAAGTTCAAGACTTGTTGTGCAGGACTTGGCATCTGTGTTTGACTACAGGAGCAAGCGTTGGAGGTCAAGCTGCTCGCGTGGGAGTGTTGAGAGTATTCCTACATACGATCAGCATCGACCCTCCATACAGGAGTAGAAGGTCGTAAGGACGAGCACTAGGTCCGGACTTAGCAAGATGGCATCGTCGGACCAGACTCCGGACTCCAGACTGGAGCCTTACTAACTGCTTCGTATCTCCGCGTATACTTACTCATATTAGGCGTGTGAGAGCTTGTTGGAAAGCTCTGGTTGTAAGAAAGACAACGCAGCTTAGAGCGCGTCAAAAGGCTGAGTATAGCTTACGCAGTGCTTGCAAACGTAGACGTGTGTGTAACTGGCTGGTATAAAAACCAGCGGACAACTTGTAATAGATGAATGTGATGTGACTTGTGTATGCTCTGGTGGCGGTAGCTCTGTCCGTGTGTATCCATGCTTGCCTCAACTACATGTGCATGCTAGTCCTTCAACAGCTTCGGCCCGACGGTTCGCTGAAAGGTCCGCCCTTGAGCTCAAGCAGCTGTCTGGTGGACAGAGTGGCCCTTTCCAAAACGATGCTGAAAGAGCTGATGTGAAGGCACCCGAAGGCTGATATCCGCTTCAACTGGGGGTTGGAAGCAGCAGCAAGTCACACTCTGATGCAGAAGTTTCGCATTTGGTCACGCGCATATTTGCACACCCTCGCACACCACTCCATTGCAGACATGCACACTCGCAAAGACACATGCTCACGCAGGCACGCGCGTGAGCACCCACCCACCCACACACACAAATACGCGCGCACGCACACATGCACACCATTTTCTCATCTCCCAGGTTGAAGAGTGTGGACTCCTCCACGCGCACGGCGCTGTTCTGCACGGATTCCAATCGGGATGATGATGAGTCCCTGCGTTACGATCTCCTGGTCGGCGCGGACGGCGTGCGATCGGCTGTGCGGCAGGCCGCGGCGGACGCGGGGGTGGAATGCGGGGTACGAGACTTGTACGCCAGCTGAAAGGTGAGGGGGGTGGGAGGGTGCGATTGTGCACATGAGCATGCGTGGACATATACTTGGGTACACACGCACATGCACACACGTGCGCGCATTCGCGGCCGTATAAACACTAACCAACACATACATTACACACAGACACACGCACGCATGAGCACACGTGCACGCAGGCGCATGTGCCTGCAAGCATGCACGCACGCAGCATGCACAGGTATGTGGAGGAGCGCACCAACACCCAAGTCTGTCACATAACTATTGACGTTCTTCCTTTCCCAGGCTTTGCACATCCCCTCCTCATAAGCCCGACCCTGCACTCAGTGAGACCTGCGCAGTCCGCATCCCCTACAAGTGAGTCTGCTCATACAAGTCCCATTGTCGGTTTTTGTTTCCCTGTATCATAGTATGCAAATGTACACACTCGTGTGTGGAAATAACATAACAGAGAGCCCGCGGTGGAGATGGTGAAAGGCTACCCGTCGCAAGTGTCACTCAACCTCATACCCTGCCAGGACGGCACATACATACTGCTCAGCCACAACAGGTGCCTGCTGGTGTGTCTGACTTGTCGTCATCATCACCAAGTTGCTCATCTTATGACAAAGGCATGCCACACTGGAGGTTGTGTGTGCGTCATGCTACATGTGGTGTTACATGACCATGTCATGGTGCGTACGTGCTTGACTGTGCATGCACACATGGAGGTGTATGGTGTTACCTGAGTACGTAACATGCGATACTGTTGTATACTGTTTGTATGCTCTGTCACAGGCCGTGAACAGAGCCTCTTGCCCTCTGGCGCAAGTCCCCATCCGAGCTGCACGACTGATTCAACGCGCGCGTGCCGTTCCTGTCCATCACCAAGCAGGAGGCGGCTGCTTTTTTGGAAAGCAAGGCCTCGCCCACGCTGGAGGTATACGCAGCATGGCGATGATGTTACATGCGTCCACGTTCTCAGAGTTTGTTTGCAGGCAATGTGTATACATATGTATCACACGGTCATCATACATACGCGCGCATGCATACCCCGTGTGTACACGATCCTGTTTGTCAAGTGTGTGAGCGTATGTGAGCGCGCGCGTGCGTGTGTCGATGTGTACACACGCACACTCGCACATGCGTCTCTCTGAACCTTGCGCAACCTGTACAACCCCTTCCCACCACCTCAGGAGTAGTAGCGGCATATGTGTGCCTCAACAGCATGCTCGCAGGTCTGCAGGTGACGTGTGGCGCGTACCACCACGCGCCGGGTCGCGCCCTTCTGGCGGGCGATGCCGCGCACGCCATGTCGCCGGCCCTATCATTGGGATGCAACACCGCGATCCTCGACGTCGCGGCAATCACACGCCTACCAGACAAGCAAGATGATCGCCGTCGATGAGGTAGGAGGACGTTGTGATTGGTGTGGCTGAAGTTGTTGTGGTGGTTGTGGTTGTCTCCAACCTGCGTACTTACTTGTAACCAAGCTCTTGCTCATGTTCTGCACACGCATAACATATATGAATGCTAGTAGTAGTAGCACGTATTTCGCGCGTGCAGAACACGACGTGTATCATGAACAACCTGTCACGCTCGTGTTGCCCGATGATTTACATTGCCATGTGTTCACTCTCTACTATTTGACTACACTACCTTACCCAACTTTCACTCTCTCATTCTCTCACGCCTTCTCTCCTCACAGGTTCTGTTGGCTTACCCGCGACCGTATCCCCGAGGGCCACGCGGCCGCAGCCATATCGTCGGCAGGTTTCCCCCAGCAGAAGTGGGTCGGCGCGCTGTTCGTCGCGTACACGCCACTCACTTCACTAATGTACAGAGTTGCGCCGGGGGTGGCGCCGCAACCCAGATTCGATTCTGCTCCATGTAAGTGAGAGTATGGGGAGTTAAGGAAGACCAAAAACTATGTCTCCTTGCACGTGTGCTTAATTTTGCAACAACATATGCTTGGCTGGTGGGTTTGTTTTCTTTCTTTTTTTTAGGGGGGGNGGTTGGAAGGCATGCTTTAATGCATGGTTGTGCGCTTGGAACGGTAATGGTTGCGTGAGCACACGAATTGACGGATTGTTGTCGTGACCAACAGACCGATTGTGCAATGAGAGCTAGCGAGCGGCTTAGTGAATGCGTGAGTGAGTGCGTGAGTGAGTGAATTATTGGTTGACAACTGAGCCAAATGGATATTTGACTGCGTGCGTTGACGACTTGTGTTGCTTGCATGCAGACGGACAAGCCCAATAACAACAGCAGCAGCAGCAGCAAGACAACACCATCGTTCAAAGCTACCACTACAGACACACATCACTCACCCCTCCCGCAGCATGTCTTTTCGACACGGTCGTCCCAGTTCCCCGGCAAGACAGGCACCTCAAACGTGCCTGTCTTGCCGGGGAACGACACAACGTTACGCGGTTTGTGAGCGATCCCCCCCGCCGAGACCGCGCTTCTTCGCCTAGCCAGGCCATGTGGATTGGTTGGACTATAGTGGCTGTTATGAACGTGCTTTGTGAACATTGTTTATTGATGACTTTGGCCCCTCCCCCCCTCACCAAGGTCGATCTTGGGCTCGTGCGGCCAAGCCTTGCCAATTCTGCCCTCGTAGCTTCCCAAACCAGTGCAATCAAACAAGTGAGAGTTTTTACAAGACAGGTTGGGTGCGAGTGGGTATGTGCATGTGTTTGTTTCTTTACGTACGCGCACGCGTGCGTAAGACAGTCAACCACGTGCAAACCTCAGTCATGCCCCTATTTTCTCTCCCACCGTTGCTCACCTCCTTTTGGTGAGCTGGCGGGCTTGGAAACGCTGCTGTCGCCACATTGTTAATCCGTAGGGTGTGCGCGCATCCGGGGGGCAAGTAGTGCTGGACGGCGTGTGGCGCCAATGTGACTTAAGTCATAAAAGGCCTATGTTGTGTGTGGCTCATACATACATAAGGTGTACCTCCAGCACGACAAGCCTCTCATTGTAGGGCCTCTCATACGGCACCCCCTGCACGTCTCAAGTAGAAATAAGAGACAGGCAACTGTGCACATATGCAGAGATGCACAAGCGCGTGTGCATGTATATGCGTGCGTTTGTACACGCATGCCAACAGTTGTATACGCACACACAGGGAGAGTCGGATTAAACGCACAACTTGCATGTGCACATTGTGCTCATGCAGTGCGTATATTTGCGTATGTGCAACGCATGCACTATAACGGACACGCACGCACGCACGCACGCATGCACTCTCAGAGCGCATACAATAACATGCGCATATACTCCCGCAAACACACACACACACACACTTGTACACACACCAGCTCAGCTCTCACCTACGACAGCGGCCGGACTTGTTGAATGTGGCATAAGCTTTTTGGTCTTATTGTTGCTGCGCGTACGCAAGCCAACGTTGCCCCAATGCGTACAATTCATCACCCGCCACTGCACGGGCTCGTAACAAAGTAGCTGTGTGCATGCGCATGCGCGAGTGCGTGCATCGAGAGAAGGCAAAGGCAGAGATATATACATGGTAGTCATTGAATTAGTGGTGGTAATCAATTAAGTAGTGGTATCAACATTGGTAACAAAGGGGCAGAAGTTCATTGCGCTATTGCTAGTAGTGGTGATGAGGTACTCCCATCAATATTACAAAAACCAGCAAGTGAAGATTAGCTGAGTGGGGATAATTAAGTGTTTGCGTCATAGTACAACACATTCTGTTTTTCCAACATTTGCAACGCAATTTAGATCAGTACTACTACAATTTCGGCCCGATTACCATTTGATGTTCACACCAACAAATGCATTGTAATGTTATACAGTGCAAGTGTTTTACATAACAATAGTGTGGGCGGGTCTGCTTCTTGAAAACATAAGGGTCGCACAAAGTAGCTTTCGGCGTGTAAAAAGTCAAGGCTGGTAGTAATGCATGCAAATGATGTGCTCACTTCAAAGAATGAATTGATAGGCCAGCTTGCCTTTCAGGAATAGCCGCCAATTGGTTCAGGCGAGGATTCGAGAAGATTTAGGCGCAGACCTCAAGCGAGAGAAGGCTTCATGCGCGGTGCGAACTTAAGCGTCGCAAAATGTTTTCCCTACCGGACGACTAAATATTGGCAATGGCCATGCACCTGGGGATACTCAATTGAATTGTCGTGGCTCAGTCCACCTGTAATCGCGATATAGGGACCTGATATAACGGCCGTCACTATCAGTCGGCGGCCGTTTTCATAAAGGGACTGACCAAGGCTGACAGGTACCTGTTAAATGCCCATCAAAACAAGCAAAGAGGACTTAACCTAACTAAGCGGTACCTAACAGTTATGTACCGGCGACTGTACCTCGAAGGTGCCTAACTATCCGGTACCTTTAGGGTACCGTATGGTACTTTCAAGGCACCTGACATTGATGTCCCCAGTACCTACCGGTACCGTTCAGTCATGAGCAGGTGCTGCATGCATGTGATCGTCGTCAATTGCTAGAAACACAAGTAACAAGCTTGATTGATTCACACAAAATAAAAATAGCAATTAATTATAATTACATTACAACCTGTTGCTACGCTACAATGTAAACTACATTGAGATACTACTCATACTACTACTACCCTATACTCTACCCCTATACTCAGCCGCCGCACCTCCGCTCCACCGCGCGTGCGCCGCCGCTCCTCCTCCGCCGCCGCCTCGCCGCTCCTCCTTCGCTTGGCCTGGTCGGTAAGGGCGTCAACACAACGGCATCATACATTATAACACATGACACATATGAACAAACTCACCTACCATGCCATTGCCGCCGCCGCCGCCGCTCTAGGCTGGCCTGGCCTGGCCTGGCTTGCAAGAAGGGCGGTTGGGTTGCAATGTTGCACTTAACATTAACATGACATGATGCATACAACTCAACTACTCTGTGTGGACACACATGCACAAACTCACCAGTTGCCGCCGCCGCCGCCGCCACCGCCACTGCTGCTGCTGCCGCCGCCGCACAACTGTCCTCGAACATGAAGCCGTTTAGCGTTTAAACGCTGCTGCGTTTTAAAGGCTCAACGGCTTCAAGTTCAATGGTATGATTGTACCATCAAAATAGTACGACGGCTCTATTGTAAAATCAAATAATGAATACCGTATATGTTACTTTTATGCAACTGTTGTACCATCGCAATGGTACTATTGTTCCATTAAGTGTGCCGAATATAACTAACCGAACTGATAGGTACTTGTCGCCATTGCTCGTCCCTTTTAAAAAACTTCATTGGAACTGAGTGGTCTTGCTTGCCAATGTAGGTTAGTCGCCGCCGCGGCTTATGTACGGCCGGCGGCCGGCCGCGGGTTAATTATGACTCACCAGTATCGATCGTCGCTAATAGGGGCCTGAACATACACTTAATTGCCATAACAGTTAGGTCGCCGTTATGAAAGCTGTTTGACCGGCGGTCGGCCAGCAAAATATGTTGATGTCACGTCATCACCGGTAGGCAACAATCCACTATATTGTAAGATATGCGGTCGGCAATTGAGTAGGGTCCGTAATTTGCACCGGCAGTTTACTTATTCCCTTTATAGGGTCAGGCACCCGCAAGTTCCTCAGTCTGTTGTCAGTCACCGTGTAAGAATTGCGACGAGTTTGAAAAGGTTCATCGATAGAAGAATAACGATAGCTCGATGGTTGCTTGATCATAAGACACTTATAACAGCTTGGTTATATACAATCGGGTACGTGGGACAACTTACAGTGCCAATATGTAGTGTTAAGTGTGCACAACATTATGGCATCGAAAGTGAGTATTTGCAGAGTGGCGCATATAGAGTCCCATAGACTTTAATGGAGGGTATTATAATGCATGGTTTGTTACATTGGTGTCCCTGCGGTGTGCACACTATGTGTGTGTGTGTGTGTGTGCGGGTCATGGGCCCACGCATGCTTCTTTGAAAGTGTAGTTAAATGATTCGTGTGAGTAGATGTGGCTGTATGTATGACAGGGGAATTCCCGGTCGGTACACCTGTTCGTGCTGCGCGTCCTCTCAGTAAAGACAATTGCCTGTGTCTTTTTATATGCGCGTCACGATGCATATAGCTAATACGTACCCTACTTACGACTCAGGTGCCCTGTCAGAGGCACTTCATGTGCAAGCGTACACTACTCATGGCTCAGGTGCCCTGTCAGAAGCTTTTCATGTGCTTGCCTACTGCGGGACCCGCTTAGCCGTCCGCGGCTTTTTCCACACGTGTCAAGTGGGGGGGACACCTTTCCAGTGGCATGCCCCACCCGGCACATGCGCCAACGCAGAGGGGACCACAGCCGCCGCCCGGTTGGCGGTGGTGGTATCGTTGGGGTGGGGTGGCGACCGGAGTCGGAAGGCGGGCACGGCTGGGGTTTGGTTGTCCGGCACGCTGGTGGAGGAGCGCAGGCATGACCGCGGCATGCTGCTGCTGGTGCGGTAGGTAGTACGGCCCTCTGGTACGGCTGACGAGCTCTCTAGGTCTGCCAGAGCTGGGCGCAGCGGCGGCGTGCACCGCCCCAGGGCTGGGTGGTGGCGCGAGTCAGCCTACAGAGGCTTACGCATGCCAGCTGCCAGCCTGCATCCGGTGCGCACGCCGGCTTGCCTGCTAGTCGCTTCCTGCGCTTAGCTTGAGTCCTCCTGCCCTGCTTACATCATGCTTGCAGCTCAGCGCCAGCTCTGTTGTCACAGAATAATATTACCAAGCGGAATTTTGCAGTAAGATCAGGATACAAACATATCATGATGGTGGCTGGCTGGTGTAGACACTGGTGGTTTTCACTTTCAATACTTGCAAGCAGCACGCAGCCTACACACTTGTTAACACTGTTTGGTGTAAGCACGTCCTTGGCCACAAGGTTGCAGTCATCCAATGCATGTATGGTGTACACCAACATGTCTTTGTCGTTATGCTAGCTGATATCAGTCGATGAACACCAGTTGTAATGCTGGCCTGTGATGAATGATCCTCGTTAGGAAAACCGCTGTCAGATTTTGTGGTCTTTGCTGTATATATTGTTGAGGTCTAATGCGCCGATGCATTATCAAAGCGTTGACTCCGCGCTCGCAGGTTGCTCAATGCTGCATTGGCTGCTTATGTCAGCAACGACAATATAGGAGAAAACGAGTCAGCAACTGCATGAGGTACATCTGAGTCCTGCGTGCATATGTTATTCCAGGCGGCTTCACACAATGGTCAGCATAGCATTGTGTGTGCTGGCTGTCTTACATTGAACTGCAGCGCAGGAAGTTGTTTAAGCCAATTCTTCCTTCTGTTCTGGCTTCTCGCTTCAACGCCCTCCCATGTGCTCAGTTGTTGAACCAGCGTACATCC
Source organism: Chlorokybus atmophyticus (assembly GCA_009103225.1). NCBI lineage: Eukaryota > Viridiplantae > Streptophyta > Chlorokybophyceae > Chlorokybales > Chlorokybaceae > Chlorokybus > Chlorokybus atmophyticus. The sequence continues at coordinate 469,172 of RHPI01003009.1, forward strand.
TCAAGTAAGTTGGCTCGTATTCAAGATCTGTGCTGGCTGTGAGCGCACCACAGCTGAACACCCAAGCTTGCACGTGTGCACACCTTAATGCCACCTCTTTTAGCGACTTGCGTGCCCTGCTTGCTTTCAGCGCTCATTACCACAAGAGGTATCGCAGTTGGGGTCCAAGCGACGACGAGTCTCTGTCACGCTTATGTTGCAGAGACACTGTAGAGGCACTGCTTCAAGCTGCAACGTGATGTGCCTTCAGTGTCTCGTAGGACACATTGATGCATCATGCTTGCCTCTCGAGGTGTAACAGCCTTGCTCTTGCAGCGTGTGTGCGCAGGTAGCAGACTGTAGCGAAAGTGGCTCGCGACTGTGCAGCCTTGTGCAAGCCGGCCTGGGCCTACGCTGAGAGCCAAAGGTGCAGCTGTGACCAATGGCCATGGGCTGCTTTAGCCGTTGCCTGCAGTGTGGTCGGTCTCTTTCTTCTTCGCGGCGAAGTAAGCAGTGCAGTGCATGCAGACAACATGGACCGCAATCATTGCGCTGTGTTGGTATGCAATTGCGGTCCAGTTAGTTGTGCCTGTTGTGTATGCCAATCGCTCCGGTTGCGACCACTGCCACACTTTCGTCTTCTTATTTATGCTTGTGCCAGGTCCAGATCCGGAACAGGATCAGATAGTGTCTGCAGTTGCACCCGGAGAAAAGAGCCAGCAAGCAGCAATGCAGGAGGGAGGAAGTGAGGAAAACATCCGCAATCGTGTCGGAAGAGAATTGACAGGATTGAGTGAGCAAACGCCTTCACACTTACAGTATGGGCGTGAAGCAGAAAGCACGTTCCGCCTCAGCGGTCCCTGGACAGTAGGGTTGACGTGGCATTGTGGGCTGACAGAGCTGCCTCAAAGCATTGGCCGCCTGACGCACCTGCGGCTCTTGGATGTGGGCGGGAACGCGCTGACGACGCTGCCCTCGGAGGTGTTTCAGTCCCTGACGAACTTGCAGATGTTAAACTTGTCAGCGAACAAGTTGAAGGATTTGCCTTCAAGCATCGGCAACCTCACCAAGTTGACATGGTTGAATGTGAGCTCCAACGATCTGACATCGTTGCCTCCAGCGATCTGTGAGCTGAGGAACCTCGAAGACTTGAACTTGTGTGAAACTAATGTCAGCGAACTGCCTGCAAACTTTGCCCAGCTGACCAAGCTGCATGTTTTCCGTTGGCGTGTCGTCCAGCTGACCACAATGAGGGTGCCATCAGATTTGCTCAAGCTGACCAGCTTGGGATGGTTGGCGTTGGGACATGTCAACGGACCCATGGATTGGCTGCCAACCCTTGAAGGATTGGCGTCATTGGAGTTTCTACGGTTGGACAACACCCAGCTGAAAGCCTTTCCCACGGGGCTCTGTCAGCTCAGTCTTTTGCAACATCTGTTACTGAACAGCAATCAGCTCACTGAGTTACCACCTGAGATCAGCAACCTGACACGGCTGAAATACTTGGACCTGGGTGATAATCAGCTTGCAGCACTTCCGCCGGAGATAGGCAAGTTACAGAACTTGCGCTTACTTGTCCTGGACGACAATCGGCTGACTGCGCTGCCTCCTGAGGTCGGCCAGCTCACTCAATTGGAGGACCTATATGTGCAACGGAACAAGTTGACAACGCTGCCATACACAATGGCAGATCTGTCCTGTCTGGAAACTCTTCGGGCAGAAGGAAATGACCTGCAAATGCCGCTGTTAGCCGCGGTGGAAGCGGGCGCACAGGGCGTTCGCAAGTACTTTTCCGAGCTGCGCAGAGCGGGTGCGCAGCCCTGCATGCTGGCGAAGCTCTTGGTCGTGGGCCACGCTGCCGCGGGCAAGACGACGCTTGTGAAGAGGCTGCGCACAGGGGAGGCGCCGCCACTAACTGAGACTCCTGAAGAGGTGAGGCAGTCGCAACCATGACAGGCAACTCGTATGCTATGGATTCAGACACCGTGGTGGTCATGACCACCACCACGAACAAGGCATGATCCATAGGCATGCTCGTGAAACGTTACCACCATTGTACCATTGTTTGCAGTACCGACAAAGGCGCACTGTGGGTGTGGACGTTTATTCGTGGCCATCAAGGGAAAACAAGACGGTTGTAGCTGAGGACAAGGTCTATCTCACTGCTCAGCCCGACTTCAGAGTCTGGGATTTTGCAGGCCAAGAGGACTACTACGTCATGCATCAGCTGTTCCTGGGCAAGCGCAATACCATATTTGTTATTGTCATGGACGTGACCAAAATGGATTCGCATGGAGACCCGGCGTACAGGAATGAGTTGACTTTTTGGCTGCAATCTGTGAATGCCAGAGTTCCGGGTGCAACCTTTGTCCTGGTCGGCGCCAAAACGGACATGCTTGACATCAACGTTGAAGGTCTTGTCACTGACATCCGCGAGGGTATTGTCACGCAAGCCGGCGAGGTGATAGCGGACATGAAGAAAGCTGCAAAAGAGGTGCTGAGCAAGATTGAGCAGCTTTCTGAAGACGATGATGAGCACACAAAGCAGAGCAGGCAGCACAGAGATCTGCAACAAGACAAAGAGCGGCTTCTGGAGCTGTGCAAGCCTGAAGGGCAACCCCACCTGGTCGATGGTGTTCGCATGACCAGCTCAGCTATTTCTGGGGAAATTAATGAGCTGGGAGAGCAACTCGTTCGCACTGCATTTGACCGGTTCAATTTGCGCGAGGAAATGTGGCCCAATTCTTTCCTATGGTTGATGGAGCAGGTTGAGGAAGCTGCAGAGTCAGGTGCAGTGTATTTTTGGGATACATTTCAAGAACTTTATTTTCCTGGCAATTACACAAGTACTGTTGTTGATAAGCGCATCTATGGACATGTGTTTGAAACTGTTCAACAACTTGCCGATGCTGTTGAGTTTGTGGAGTCTTTGGGCTTGCTGCTGGTGGTGAGAGAATCCGGTAGCCATGCACTCAAGGGCAGCACCATTTTTACGAGCCCGCAAAGCGTCATTAACACCATCAAGTACGTCCTGCACCATGACATCGAGGACCACTTGAACAACCACAGGTGTTATCTAGACATGGATGCCGGACGGTGCAAGCAGCTGATCGAGAGATTCAAGTGGCAAGGAATCCTTCATGTGGACTTGCTGCCAGCTTTGTGGCCCACGCAACAACACTTGCATAAGAAGCTATGTACGCTTCTAGAGGATGTCAAGCTCGCCTTTGTGTGGGAGGTTAGCAAGCCGGATGGCAAACCCATCACATACATCATACCGGCGCGGTGGAGGAGCATGACCACAGAGATGACCATTTCCAGCAGCGCGGCACACAGCAGGAGCACTTATAAGCCTGCGTTGGAGCATGGCTCGTATGGTTGGAGGCTGAGCTTTCGGGACGCCTTTTCCGTTGGGTTGTACGAGTACCTGGTGGTGCGCTGTGCTCAGTTACTGACTCAGCGCTACATCGTATCCGTTCGACCAAAGCACCATCAACGGGTTCTGAGCATGGAATGCGATGGGCTGGAGGTGCTGTTTGTGTTGGAAGAGAAGGGCGATAAAGGTCACAACATCTATATCATCGGGCGATTTATGAGCAGCAAGCCTGAACGTCAACCAAAACGCAGGGTAAGTATTAAGCACCATGCGTTTCTGATATAAGTTCATGTTCGGGTGCAGACTTTCGGCTATCTCTGACACTTGTTGTTGTCATGTGGAGGAGCAGCTTAGACACCACCAACTCAATCATATGAATTTAAGCCTTTTGCTTTCTCAGATCATGGACATGCTGGCGCCATTGCTATCTCAAGCCAACGAGCTCCTGCGGCTTTATAGTGGGTCGAAGTGCATTCGTGAAGCGATATGTCCGAGAAGCGATTCTCACAGAGAGGGTGAAGACTGTACTTTCTCCATACCTGTAGACGATCTGCAGGGGAGAATGGACCAGCTTGTGAAGTGCGATCGCCATGGGGACTCTGATGACGGCCTTGTGAAGCTGTACGATCTCGTGCCCGGTCAACAGGCGATGTGGCGACGTCTAAAGCGAAGCGTATCAGAGCAACTCACAGCAATCGAGGTGAAGGTTGAGAACATTGATAACACTGGAAAGCGCTTGGTTAAAAAGGTCGACTGCATTGTTCCAGACATGACGTATCTGCTGACACGTAAGGATTTGGGCCCCTGCCTGTTTCAAGTGGACTCTAAGGTTGCGCAAACTACGTATGGTACTACCACAACTCTTCACGTCCTTTGCGAGAGCTGTAAAGAGCCAGCCCACTCCTACCCGCTAGTCGACTTGGGCAAATGGGCACGGGTGCTTCTAGCAAGCACGGAGTTTGTGAAACTTGCAGCCACATATGCGACTGCAATCCCAGTACCGGCGTTTCAGGCCGCTGGTGTGGTGGCTGGAGTTGCGTATGCGACTGTGCAGAAGTTGACCGGCACCCCGCAGGCGTCGCTAGACAGGGCACAGCAGGTCAGGTCTCTGCTAACTCAGCAGCAGCAGTTGCATGATGCCAGCACTCAGGCTTTGCAGCAAGGTGGTGTATCTTCCGATGACGTTCTTCGCGAGGCTGCACGCCTGCTGGAGGATCGGGATAGAACAGCCAAGAAGAAATGGAAGCATTCCCTGAGCCTTCAATGGGTGAAACCTTTTGGACACCATGTTGGTGGTGAATTATTCTGTTACATATGTAAACTTCTCACATGCTCGCTACACATGCAGGTACAGAATGGCGACGAGGCCTACGCACTCTATGTAGGAGAGTGTTGCAGAAAGCTTTTCAGGTCAAGCAAATAACACGTGTGATGGCACACTCTGTAACCGAGGTCACAGGAGACTCCCATGCACGAGTATCAATACACCAATAAGTGTCTCCTCCACTCCACTTGTACCCTTCCTGGCGAGCAACACCACCTTCATCCATTCAAACCACAGAGAGGTTACAGATTCCAGCCACGGTGTAGCGCGCTCATAACTACCTTGTTTAGCCACATCAGGTCTGCAAGATGGCTGCAACAATGACGAACGTACCGTGGGGTATGCATGTGGTTAATCGCCCCCTCCCCATACACCGTCCCTGGCTACCTGCGAGTCTGCATGGCATTGTGTAGTACATGCATCCTCACACAGCGCCACACGTGCAAGCACAGTTGATGCATGCACGCCGTAGTCCCAGCACAAGAGCAATGCCACCACCCCACCCCACCCGCAGCCAGGGGCCCAAGGCAACTAGCTACGTGCTGGCGGCGGCGATACAGCAGGCCCCAAGACAGACGACGAAGATGACCAGCAGCAGTGGCAGGACCGTGCAGCCGTACCTGCAGGCAGGCTGTGCGTCAGCGCCCCGCATTGGCACTAGAAAGCACGCCGGGATAACAGACCGGAGCAGACTGCGTCGCAAAGCAGTCAGCTTACCACCGGCAGTGAGCTTGCAGTACACTAGGCCTGCAGTGCGGGTGTGGGACTCATAGCAGCAGTATTGCTGTAGGGCAGGTGGTTGAGGAGAACACTGTTGCAGTAGTAGTCATCCTGGCCTGCACTCCCTCACCACCTTGGTTTCATCGCAAAGGCAGCCTACTGCGTGCCACAGTCAAGTGTGCTTGACACGTCTTGTCTCCTCTCGCATTGGCACCTGTGGCCAGCAGCAGCAGCAAACTCAATTAGTGCTGCTGGGCGCTCAATCACACTCTGCCGCAAATGCTTTGCGCTGTGGGAAAGACGGCAAGGCGTTACAACAGCGTGCGTACTGGCCAAAACAATGAATGCGTGTGCATGTGTGCGTATCATCATGCGTTACTGCCAACCAGGCCAGCAGAGTGCTGCTGTGTGGTGCTTTTCAAGGCAGGTTGTTCTATGCAGTTGGTGCTGTATTGCAGTTTCTGTAGGCTCAGTACGCATGCGTTGTCCAGCGCCATGGCGTTTGTCTTGCTTGTATGGTCGCCTCATGCGCACAGCTCGGTCAATGGCACAGAAATGTGTCTGGTCATACACAGAGTGCGTGCAGCAGTTTAGCAACACACCTGCGCTCTGCAACAGTGCAATACAAACTCAACAGGCACAGTGTTGGATTTGGATTTTGCTGCAGCTGTTGCCAACAGAAGTTTTGTCTCTGCAGAAGTGAGCACAGCGCGCGAGTCCTGTCACCATGGCGACCGCACAAAGCAACCGGACAGGTCAATGGCATGCATACAACAACTCTTGAACACAGAACGTGCTCGACATGTGTTGAGGGAAGTCGTGTTGTTTGAGTTTGCTTCAAGTGCTGTTTATGACCAACAGAACATGCACTGTATGCGCGACAGTGTGCTGCAGTGCAAGGCATGCCATGCAAGGCAAGGCAAAGCAAACTTACTCACTTTGAGCACGAACGCAGTCGAACTATGCTGAGCTACTAAGGGTTGGGGTGCGTGTGCGCGCGTATGCCTGCTTGCGTGTGTACTATGCAGAGACAGAGTTGAAACTGGGTAATGGTGTTGAAGCAACGACAACGACAATCTTTTGAGACCTTGTCCGTGTTTTCCACAGCGAAGCTTGAGCAAAAGTCGGGTCCGCTGCCAATAAACTTGCGCGTGGTGTATCCGACTGATCTGGACGCTCCCGCTCCCGCGATGTGGTTCATGCGCAAGCCCTGCGTGCCCAACCGCCCGGTTGTCATATTCGCGGCGGGCGCATTCTGACTTGCACGCCGCTTGGCCGAGAGCATCGGCGTGGTTGTGCTGCCTTCTTCTTGCTCTCAGGTGAGTGCTCATTCAACACTTGCAGATGTGTACATGCAGATGTGTGCGCAGACGTTATGCATGCTTGTGCGGGTGTATGCGCGCACCACATGCGTGCTAGAAGCCCATGTCACCATCTGTTGCTTGCAATATGCTAAAGCCCGCACATGCACCGTGGCAGCCAGCGATGGGTGCTCATTGTCCCCACGGCATCCCGAGCGCGTACACGTCAGGCGGTCGCACATTGACATATGAAGATTACAGGGCGGGCCCTTCCACGCCTGCGCTGCACTGCATTATTGATGCTTTGAGGCGCCTGAATGAGCAGCAAGGTGGCGCGCATGTTGGTTGAGCATTGTGAACGCATGTGCCACAGATGTGGCTCACTATGTGTATTGACACGAAAGCATGGCAGGTCCTTTGCAGGGCGGGCTTGATATGGAGAGGCTGGCATTGGGTGGGCACTCTGCTGGTGGCGTGACCGCTATTGAGCACGCCAACAGCGACTTGTTTCCCCAGATAAAGGTAAGCTTAAATATGAGCGGGCCTCATGCCTGCTTACGAAAGGCATGTGTGCTTATCGTGCTGCTTATGTGTTCACTCATGTGGTTGCATTGTGAGTAAGGCAGCCTTCACGTACGGTGCCAGTTTTGTGACCAGCGCAATGACGGGCCCCACTTCATATTCTGACATGTGGAGCGTGCGACGGTTTTACCGCGACGGCGGCTACGAGTCCCATTCTACTCATGGGTGGCACGAATGACGGAATCCGCAAGTTCAATACGAGCCGGGGCACCGAGGGCACCACAGCTGTAGAGCGCAGTTTCAATGAAGGTGTGTCCCAACATGCATGCTTGCGTGCGCGCGCACATGCACACATTACACGGGCATATGTGCATATGCCCACATGTGTGCGCACGCTTGCACATTCACCTATCCTCGCGCGCATGCACCCTGGTGTGTGTGTCGCTTGTCTCAGCGTGACCATTGGGCAGGCGTACCCGCCGAGCCATCAGCCGCAGCGTATGTGGCGATATTATCAGGCGCCAACCACATGATTCTCGCGCACCCAACCGACGACCATGTCCTCGCTGCGAGTATCGATGAACAATGCGATGGTGATCAGCAAGAGATGAGGAACACCATTGCAGGTACATGGCCTCGCACTATATTGTCATTGTCAACATAATGAATGCATTGAGTTTGTGCGTTCACGTATGTGTGTGCACCATACTTGTGGTGTGTTTTGTTGATTTTGTTGATCAGTGCCCCGTATGTGAAAACGGCTTTGTTGTCCGTGCAGGACTCACAGCTTTCGAGAAGTGCATCTGTTGCAAGAGGTTGACAGCGGTGCTGAATGCAAACTTCGCAAAATGCTCGACATTCTAGTTCGTGGAAGTTTTCTGTGGCCAGATGGAGAGCACCAAGGTGTAGTGAGTAGTTTTTGGGGATGGGTGTTTTTTTGGATTCTTGTTTGTGTATAGATTGACATGCGCATATTGGTTGTATGCGCGCAGTGTAGAATGTATCTGTGGTAGCAGACAGCAGCGATAGCTTGGTAAAGTTAGAGGTATGTCTTATGTAGGATGTATACGTGACCAAAGTGTGAACCGTAGTGAGATTATCCAATATGTACATGAGGTCATTGAATGTTTGAGCGGCAATGCTAAATAGGAAAAGTAATGGGTAGGTATGTGCGCAATGGCGGTAAGATAACTTAATCAACTTTGTGTTGTGCGTTACCAAAAAGTGCGTGTAATGTCAGTGCATGCATACTATCTGTAAAAACCTACTCTCGAAACAACAATGCACATGAGATGTTGTGTGTTACCATCCGATTATGCATGCACTTTTATCTACCACCACTGCCATATTTTTCAATCTAAGTAATAGGGATGGTCATGTGGGCATAGGTGCATGCGCATGTATATAATACATATGCATATTTATCGAGGTAGTTTTTTTTGGATGTAAAGTATTGACAGTGACAACAGTGAGTGTAGACATATATACGTGTTGAGGTGATCCTATGTGACGTACATGGGCTTGTATACGGACGGGGGGTTTCATCAGTATTTACGTAAGTCTCCCACCCTCATTCACCAATAAGACTTGTTATAGGAGG
>RHPI01003009.1:478559-489931 GCA_009103225.1 Chlorokybus atmophyticus
GGGGGGGGGGGGGGGCAGGGACATTCGACCAAATATGATAATCACCATCAATAACATGCGGCAACCCATTTAATATAAATCAGCTCAGTAAGGATCAATCGTCATGTTCACCATATTTTGTACTGTGCTATTAAACATTTTTTACTATTAGTGGAGAACCGCTTTCCTGATTTTATAAATAAGCACTATAAATGTAATATGCAAAGAAACCATTGCAAGTTGGCATGCATGCTCGATATGTATATTAAGATATATATATCGGGTAGGCATTAAACATGTTATGAACCATTCGTAATAAAATATGCCTTATGCTGCACAAGTGCAACTTGCACATTCACAGCTTGCGGCAAGGTTGATTATGTCATGTCCAATCTTGAAGCTTTGTAGCGATTGAAATGTATTAATGTATGCAAAATTTGCAATTGTATATACCGTATAAGAGGTAAAAGTCCACACCAACAAACATATTCGTACGAATATGCATGATTTAAATTGATAAACTCCATTGTAAGTTGCGAGCAACTTCAATGCATAGCAAAGTGGTGGAAGTTGTATGATGTTCTAGTCACACCACACAACTTGAGGCCACACACTCAATCTGCAATCGTCGGCATTGGGAACATCATTGGGATACCAGGGTGGGTAGGCATGGCATCAACATCACACACATCCACCTGATGTCAGGGAAAGCGTGTAATTGACTACCTGCGCCAAGCTGAGCTGCGCGCGCGTTCAATACCGGCGTTGGATGCCGATGCCAGTTCCGCTGGCATGCTACTTTGCCTTGCTTTGCCAGTAACAGTACCGTGTTGCTGTGTGCCAGCACAGGCGCACCGCCGCTACAGGCAGCAAAAACGGGCAGGTGGCAAGAAGGCGGTGGCAAGAAGCTGAGCTGAGATTCAGAGCTCCTTCAAAGCAGCATGCTTGCGCAGCGATTGACTGCGCTCAGCACGCTTCCACTTCCATCATCACCACTATCAGTATCGCCTGTTGTTAGACGTTATAGAGCTCGCACCGACAGCAAAGCCTCATCGGTAGTGCAAAAACACACGCTGCCAGCTTCTTCTTCTTGTTTAACACAACTGCGCTCGAGCTTGAAAGGCTGCCGCCTGCCCAGCCGCACAGCATCAACAACTCATAGTCAGCACTCCCAGGTACAGCCTGCATGCGTCAGTCTCCTGTGCTGTTGTTCTTGCAATTGAACAAAGCAGGTGTCATGTCGTCTACCACGTACACACATGACGTATATGTTGTGTGCAGGTTAAGTTCCACGCACAACTACGCGCTGGTCATGTGAGGGTGATGGCATCCGCCTCCGCTCAAACAGACTCTGGGCAAGGTCAGCATGTAGCAGCAGTCCTCTTTTGAACTGCACACTGCTTACACAGCATGCATGCTGATTTGTTTTCTCTCGTGACTGTCTTGTCATGCGCTTACATTTGGCTGCACACACACTCTCTTGCTGATGCCTCCAAACACACGCCCGCGAGATTCATGCGCACACACATTCATCCTTGCTGTTGATCGCACAACTACCTAAAGCGCCTCCCCATCTGTCATCACACAGCCTCAAGCATGGACTCCAAGCCTCCCCTGCGTGTTGTGATCGCGGGCGCGGGTCCGGCCGGCCTGCTGCTGGCGCAACTGTTGCTTCAGCGCAACACGAGCGGGCGAGAGCGGTTCGAGGTCACGCTGTGCGAGGCGCGCGGGGACCCGAGAGACTTGCCGCCAGAGGTGCATGAGATAACCTTTGGTTTCAACTTGAATGTTTAGTCTTGTTGTGTCCAATGTCGTCGGCTTGTTTTGAAATGCTGTGTTGGTTTGGTGCGATGTCGTACAGATGCGCGTTGGTGTGTTTTGTTTTCATTTCGTAAAGTGTCGTGAGGTTTAGGTTGTTGCTTTCGGTCTGTTTGCTGCTGCTGGTGTGTTGGTTGGTTGTTTGCATATGGATGTTGTACTCTGTCACGGTTGAGCTGCCAGTCTGTGGTTTGTTGCTGCTTCAGTCCCTTTTCTGTTGCTTATGTTTTCAGTTGCTTTGTTGACATGTGTGGCGATGCTGTTGTGGCCTTGTTCTTGCCTCTGGATATGACATCAACGTACCGTGATGTGAATTGAGTTGCTGTCGAAGACGCACATGTACACACACGCTCGCACACATCCTCATCCATGATCCCTTCGCCATGCAGATGGTGAAGCGCTTTGGGCTTGGGCTGAGCGCGCGCGCGCAGTCGGCGATGTCGAGCGTGGAGGGCCTGTGGGACGCCATCGTGCGCGACAGCGGCGTGCGTCTCTCGCGTTTCAACACGGTGAGCGCATGTGATTGTCATGACTCTCACGCACGCACATGTGATTATTTGTTTTGGTCGTTGTCAGAACAGTGACTATACAGGCTATGCAGGCTTGGCGTATGGGTTATATAGTACATGCGTGGGTATAGTACATGCGTGGGTATAGTACATGTATGGGTTATATAGTACATGCGTTACAAGTAGTTGTATGTGCCAGTCTCGCCATCGACTGCAGCATCAGCGCAAGGGTCCTTCCCTTGGCACGCATCTCTTGTAAAGTGTGCGTAACATAACACGTTGCCTATGGATCTGTGCAATGCCAGCAGCATCATTTATCATCATTTGCCAGCGCCATTAACAGGCATCGTGTACCATTCACGTTAGATGGTTGGTCAAGATCCTAATTGGCACTACGTGCCACGGCCCAAACAGTATCATGTCTTGAGTACATGTAACCTCCTCCATAGCAAAGCCTCACACACCACATTGTTGTTGTTGTTGTGCACACAGCTTCAGCCCGATGGCTCGCTCAAAGGTCCCCCGACAAGATTGACCAACTGTCTGGTGGACCGCGTGGCCCTGTCGAAGACGATGCTGAACGCGTTGTTGCAAAGGCACCCGCAGGCTGACATCCGCTTCAACTGGAGGTTGTTGGAAGTCAGTAGTAGCAAGCTCATCACACTCCTAAGCGGTTGTTGTTGTGTGTCGGACACACAACAACCACTCACCCCACACATGCACATGCACGCACAAGCAAATTTAACATGCATGCGCGTGTGCACTTGTGCAACCAACTACACACCTATGCGCGCACACGCGCGCAGTTGCACACCAAACAGACAACAATCAATTCACACGCACATACACACACGTTGTAGCTATGTTGTTCCAGGTTGAAGAGCGTCGATTTCTCCACGCGCACGGCCCTCTTCTCCACAGCTTCTGGTAATGAGGCGGAGGAGTCCCTGCGTTACGATCTGTTGGTCGGCGCGGACGGCGTGCGGTCGGCCGTGCGCCAAGCTATGGCGGATGCTGGAGTGGAGTGCCGGGTACGGGACCTGAACGCCAACTGGAAGGTGAGACACACGCACGCACGCACGCACGCGTACACACGTATTACACACAGACACGCGGACGCATGAGCACACGTACCCCGCACACGGATGCGCGTGCATGTGCCTGCAAGCACACATACACGCACGCGCGCATGCAGACTTTTTATGAACACGTGTGTGTTGGGGAGCGCATAACATCCAGGCCAAGGCTCTCACATACCATACACATACAATCAACACTGTTCTTCACTGGTCAGGCTTTGCACATCCCTCGTAAGCCCGACCCTCCGCTCAACGAGTCTTGCGCAGTCCGCATCCCCTACAAGTGAGCTTTGCTTACTTCTGCAAGCCCTACTGAGCGTTGCTTGTTGGTTGTTGGTTGGTTGCTTGTTTTCAAGTACCGTGTGACACACTACGCGTACGCGTACGCTTTACGCAGAGAGCCCGCGGTGGAGGTGGTGAAAGGCTACCCGTCGCAAGCGTCACTCAACCTCATACCTTGCCAGGACGGCACGTACATCCTGCTATGCTTCACCAGGTGCATCCTGTTGATGCGTGTCTCTGTTTTCCACTTACTCATTGCCAACAGTGTTTATCTTATATACGATACATACATAGCATGTATGCCCCGTACTGGAGAGGTTGTGCGTCACGTGCTACATGCGGTGTCATGTGAAAGAATTGTGATGCGTGCGTGCGTGCGTGCGTGCGTGTCTGCGTATCTCTCTACACACACATATGTAACAGTACAGTACTCCAGAGGATGTGGATGGATGTGTCATTCGTGTATGCTCTGTATGGTCAGTCCCTGGACCGAGCCGCTTGCCCTCTGGCGCAAGTCCCCGTCCGAGCTTCGCGACTGGTTCAACGCGCGCGTGCCGTTCCTGTCCATGACCGAGCGGGAGGCGGCGGCCGTCCTGGAAAGCAAAGCCTCGCCCACACTGGAGGTACGCGGGCTATAGGTGTGGTAGTTGAGTTTCAAGTCAGCAAGCGAGTTGTGAGTCCGCTGGATACTTGCCTGGGTACGACAGCTCATGTCATGTACGTAAACACACAGTGACACAGGCACACATGTGTGCATGAGCGCGCATGCGTGCGTGATGGTGCGCAGAGGCACATTTGCACACATGTACACGCATACACGCACGCACGCATATGAATGTATGACATTTGTGCACACAACTGCACGCACGCATATGGCTGTGTAGAGCAGAGCACATATGCACCCACACGTACGTCGATACAACAATACGTAACGCATCCAGGTGACGTGCGGCGCGTACCACCACGCGTCCGGTCGCGCCCTCCTGGCCGGCGACGCCGCGCACGCCATGTCGTCGGCCCTCTCGATGGGATGCAACACCGCGCTCCTCGACGTCGCCGCAATCGCACGCCTGCTGGACGAGCACGAGGACGACGTCGAGGAGGTGGGGAGGAGGGGGGTGTTGGTGTTGGTGGTCGTGATGTTGTGTGTGTGTGCCTCTCGCGCTCGCTTACTTCCAAACAAAGCCTTCACTTACTCGTGTCTCGCATGCACAGACTATATGACGTGTATCATCATCAACATGTCATGTCGTGTGTTGCCCGACGATGACTCACATTCCCAAGTGCTCATCCTCTACCACTCAACCATACTACCCACCACAGCTTTCATTCTCTTTCTCTCCTTCACAGGTCCTATCCTCCTACTCCCGCGAGCGCGTCCCGGAGGGCCGTGCGGCTGCAGCCATATCGTTGGCGGGTTTCCCCCAGCAGAAGTGGGTCGGCGCGCTGTTCGTCGCGTACACGCTGATCACCACGGCGTTGTACAAGGTGGCGCCGAGCGTGGCGCCGCAACCCATATTCGATATGCTGTTCCAGGTGAGAGTGTGGTGGTTTACTTGTGTTTTGTTCTTGTGCATGTGTCAACACGTAGTACGTTGGTGGAAGGGAGTTGAGAGATTGGATGCATCTTGGCATGCATGAATGGACGCTCGCAACGTCATCAATACATGCATGGGGAGTCATCAGGTTATTGTCGTCAACAGACTGAGTGGTTGAACGAGTGCGTGATTAACTTGTTGGAATATGAACCGACTGTTGCATGCGTACATGTCTCTCATGACTTGTGTTGTGTTGCGTGCAGACGGACAAGCCCTTTGCGCAAGTGCTGTCGTCCCACCGCCTTTGGTTCGCCCTCATCATGCGCGCGAACGGCGGGTACATCCGCCGTGCCGAGGAAGCGTGGAAGGCGACGATGGCGACAGCCGAGTCGCGCGAAGCGCGTGATGCCAAAGAGGCAAAGTCAGCATAAGCTCATACTGTTTGTTGGGTACTGTCGTGATTCGTTGATAGGTATACATGTGCATTGGCGCACTTCATAAGGGGATAAGATGCATGAATACCATGGTACTTGTATGTAAAAAGTTGTAGTAAACACAATCAGATGTTTTTCCTTAGTATTGATGTCGTGGCTGTTGTCTTTGGGCCGTTTGGAGGCACGAAGCGCGGCACAGCTCCCAGTCTTTGCCTCTCGCGCTGCGTGCACACAAAGCACCGATTGTGTCTGTCTGTGTTTGTGATGAGTAATGAATGCGCTTTCATGGGTAAGTTTCAGTTGATAACCATGCCACGCAAGCAGAATATGGTGCAACTGCAAGTTCGCTCACGTCTCGGGCCTCTTTCTCCTCCTTCAGACGCAAGGCCAAGGGGTCCGGCACGTACTCGGGGAAGCGCGCGAACGCTCCCTGCGCACCCTGCGCGTGTACATGTGTGAATGCTCGTCAAGTGGGACACGCACGGCAACAGCATGCATCACACAGCATGCAGTCGGTGTGTGGCTTGCACGCTTAAGAGCGCGCATATCCACGCGCACAAATGCGCAAAGATGTCTCACCGATCGTGGTGGATGGCTTGGCCTGAACGGCGTCAAGCCCTTCTCTGTCTGCGGCCGAGGGTTGGGACCCATCTCTGCATCAGATTGCCCCATGAGTCAAGATGTAGTGAAAGCCAACCTCTCCAAGTTGATTGTTCTAGAATTCTCAGCTGCACCGGAGACACACGCGCACACATGCGGTCTCTCACCAATGTAGTCTGGGTCTTTGTGAGGCGCGGGCATCCCCGGCGGCCTGAAAGCCTTTTCGGACACGCGCTTCTTGATGGACAGCAGACTGTCGTCCTGCAACGAACAAACACAACAACTGCATGAGATACTGATGCAACAACGCGTGCTTGTATCTGTGTTTGTGCCTGGGTTCGTGTGCATGTGCGTGTAACTGCCAGCGCGTGTGCGTGTGTGTGCGCACTCGCACTGGATGCAATAACGAGCGACACACTTTCGGCTCGTCAGCTCATCACTCACTCATTAGCGCACTCTTGCACTCACCCTCATCTTCTTGCGATAGGCGTCATAGTCGTCCGCGGCATACAGATACTCCCCAGCAACCTTCACACAACATCACAAGTCTAGGATTGATGATCAAGACTGAGATGTGACAATGTGGGGCAGATTGTCATTGCCAGATGACCATCCAGCGAACAAGACTCGTTGACCTCTGCATACGTGCGCGCACACTTGCACGCACTCGCGCTTACGCTCACGCTCACGCTCACGCACACAGACACATGCTATAGTGATACACAGCAACAACGCCATCATCATCTACCACCACCACCACCAACAACAACAACAACAACATTATTTCTCACCCCTCCCGTCCCGTGTCGTTCCGACACGGTCGTCCCCGGCACCCCGAACGTGCCCCTCTTGCCGGGGGAGGACACTACGTTGCGTGGTTCGTGGACGATACCGCCACCGCCGGGACCGCGCTTCTTCGCCTGCTTGTGTTGAATGTTGCGAACGAGCTCTGTGTGATCGTGTTGGACATGTTGGGGATGAGACTTCTCCCACTTACCAAGTGGTCGATCTCGGGCTCGTGCGGCCACGCCTTGCCGATACTGCCCTCGTAACTTCCCAAACCAGTGCTGCCAGACAACTGAGAGTTGAACGCGAAAGTCGGGTTGGGTGTGCGCGTGCGCGAGATAGTCAACCACACGTGCAATCCTCAATTGCCACTGACGTCCTACAATCCTTTCCTCACCTCCTTTTCAATGGGCTGGCGGGCTTAAACGCTGCTGTTGCCACATTGCTGGACCGCAGGGTCTGCGTGCGCATACGCATTGGGGGGGGAGGGGGGGGCAATTGGTGCATGGCGTAGTGCCAATGTGAACTACAACATCAGCAACAACATGACGATGTTGTGCAAGTGGCGCATTCATGAGCTTTAGGCTTTACCTCCAGCATGGCGAGCCTCTCCTTGTAGGGCCTCTCATACGGCACACCCTGCGTGGGTAGAAACAATGTATCAGACACATGTTGTGCACGCACGCACACGCACACGCTGCGTGCTGATGACACACAGACATAGTGCGCTCCCGCACCGACGTCACCACTCACCTGCGACAGTGGCCTGAACTTGTCGAATGTGGCGTCCGTGAGCTTGCCGGTCTTGTTGCCGCCGCGCGTGCGGAAGCCAACGCCGCCCCAACGCGCGGTACGGTTCGTCTCACCCGCAGCTGCACGCGCACGTGTGGGTATGCGTGCACGTGCGCGTGCGCGTGCGTGTGCGAATGCCTGTGCGTGTGCGTGCACGTGTGTGTCTCAAGGGATGGCAGTAGTGGTATGCTCATAGTACTCATGGTAGTAGTGGTGGTGGTAATATATTTACTGATGTGGTAGTATATGTTGGTAGTAGTAATGGCGGTGATCTAATGCATCGTGAGTTGACAGTAGTTGTAGTGAACTAGTGCCGCCACTACTACTGTGAAACCAGCAAATGCTGATCGAGTGAGTTCCAGTGTGGGGTTGACAAAGTGTGTGCGCCGAGTAACTTACACGCAATTTTCTGTCTTTCTTCCCTGATCTGAATCCATCTAAGACTGATTTGACTTGTTTGCCAACTCCAATGACGTGCACGGTACCAACACAGATGCAATCTTGAAACAAAGCCGCTGAGTGTCAAGCCAACAACAGCGTGGTAACAAGGCCCCATGTGAATTCATCACATTTGGACGTGATGAACGACTATACTGTGCATAACAGCAACACCAAAGACTCACTGTTTGGTTTGTCATAGGTGTCCCCCAGCCCGATGAAGCCCGGCTCCTCAAAGAACCCATACTTGGTAGTCATTGTGGGAGTGTGTGTGGGTGTGTGAGTGGGTGAGTGTGGGGTTTCCTGTGAGCTGGGTTTCACAATTGACACAGCCCTATCTGATCAAAGCAAAACTGAGGTGGGGAGTAACAGCAGCGATGGTGACTGCTCATAGCCACATCATCAGTCATGTTGCAGTGTTGACATTGCTATGCTACAGTCGCTGATGGCTCATTACGTGGTTGGTTTGTACTGACACTATGTTTATTAGATCACAATCTCTCTACGTGTGTAGGCAGAGGAGTTGAGTAGTGTGTATCTCAAAAACAGGTGCTTTGCCTGAAGGTGTTGGGGTCACACTCACGCTCGCAAACCACACACACACGCACACACCCCTACACACCCTGTTGGGGGTCAGCCCTTGTGGGCTTAGATAGTATCAACTTGCACTTATATAGGCTTGTACGTCACCACAGCAATGGTACGACACTCTCAAACAGAGACCAAAAGGCATCACGTGACGTAATGGAAAACTTCCTGTATGGCGCTGCCAGTCGCCTTTCGTGTCATATTTTGCGGCCAGTCATGTAAGCCGATATCGGTGTGGGTCTTAACAAACCGCTGCTGCAGACTAGTAAGAACGAACTGTCTGCAGTTAGTTGGTAGGGCGGCCTACGTGGCGGCGGCGGCGGCGCCTTCGTTGTCGTTGTCGGGTGGCTGGTTTGGGAGGCGACCTATTGCGGCTCTAGCAATTATTAAGTTCAAGGTGGAACGCTTGTGCCATACAGCAGGAGGGAAACTGTCGTTGCGCCTCCCTCGCCACTGCTAGCTGTCTGCAAACTTACCTGGCCAGGCCACTGAGACCTGGAACCAGGCCAGACGCTCTCTTCGGACCGACCGAGATCAGGCCAGCCCAAGCGGTACGTGAGAGTAAGGGTTTGCATGCATGGGCAACGTGGGCGGGAAGGAGGAGTCGCCGCAACAGGGCGAGACGACTACATCAACCTCCACTTTCTCCTCCGCTGCTGCCGCCGGCAGCAGTGAGGCCGGCGGAGGAGAAAGCGGAGGAGGAGCAGGGGGAGCAGGGGGAGGGAAGAGCGTGCCTGAGAAGGTGCACGAGCTGTATTACCGAGTGTTTCCGGGCGCCAACTGCCCCGTCACAGGCGGCGCCTCCAGCAGCGATTCCCCTGGCGACAACAAGCAGCAGGTTAGGACTGGAAGAGCTCCTTCAGGGTTTCTGTCTATTGCGATTGCTTATGTCGTTGTGTGGTTGGTATGTTAAGGTTGCGTGATATGACTAGGCATCAGGCATTTGTTGGGAGCGTCGAGCTTCACCTAACAAACTGTTGCTGTGTTGGGTTTGTCATCTCACATTTGCTGCCCAATTTTTCTTGTGCGTTTTGCTCGTTGTTATCTCACCTGCATGTTTGCACAGTTGTCACTCAGCTCATCTCATGCACCCGTCATCAATTATTGTATATATCAGCAACCAGCCCCGCAAAGTGCTTGTTGTTACTCACACATCCGGTTTTGTCCATCGCAGGATGGCAACGCTGCCGAGTACGAGCACCCCTACCAGTACAACGTGTACGGCGAGCGCGTCGATCCCGCTGCCAAGCTGGAGGGCGCCGTCCCGCCAGAGAAGCTCCTCGCACCCCCCGCGTGGGTGTACGCGCCCGCCATACTGGCGGAGAGACTGGAACTGCAGCAGAGAAGGGAACGGATAAACCCAGCAAATATGGTGAGTGCAAGGGTTTGTGTGGGATGTTATGTGCGAGCACTCCATGTGTGGGCATGTGTAGTGTCTTGTCTGTGTGCATTGAACGCATGCATACCTGCACGCGTCTACCTAGTCAACCGTGTGCGATGTAGCTGTAGATGTATCGCTACACAATCCCTGTTGCGCACGTGCATGAGGTTGTACCAAAGCAGGGGCGAACGTGCGTGCGTGCTCGTGTGTCACACAAACCACGTTGTCTGATCAGTTTCGCCATGTTGTAAACTTGCTCAGATGCCTTTGGAGCCCAACCAGCGTCCCGCCCCGGACCAGAAGGAGCCGTTGTCCCGCGACCGCGTGCGCTCGTCTATCCCCAAGGCCGGCACGCGCGAGGACGCGTGGGTGTACCCGTCGCCGCAGATGTTCTTCAACTCGCTGAAAAGGAAGGGGAAGGCCGACGACGTTACGGAAGCGGACATGGAGGTGTGTACACTCGATGGATCAGTCGTTCTGATCTGAGCAGTGCTGAAGCTTAAGGGCGGTTGTGCATTAAAACTAGATGTTGCGTACAGTGTGTCACATGCACGCAGATATGCATGCGCTTTGCGTGTTGGGTTGATGATGATGTGTTGTGACCGGTTCATGAACGCAGCCACACGCATGCGCACACGTACACAAATCTGCTTGTACGTGTCTGCTACGATTTGTTCTACACTACACCATGTGTCATACTCATATAACATACGCGTCTCGCATCTCACAGGTTGTTGTGGCGACGCACAACACGATGAACGAGATCACCTGGCAGCGCGCCCTCGAATGGGAATCTCTCTACGGTCACCTCCGTCCCGACCTCGCTCCTTACCCACCCAAACTCCTGCACTTCCGCGGCCGCCCTCACGACTTATCTCCCAAAGCTCGCGTGTACACATTTCTCGGCTTGCGCTCCAAACCCTTTGATCGCCACGATTGGGTCATTGACAGAGGTGGCCGCGAGTTCAGATACGTGATTGATTTCTACTTTGATGAGGAGAAAGCGGGGAGACCAGAGGCGTTTGACATTGATCTGAGGCCCGCGTTGGACTCGCCGCAAGCCGCGTGGTTGAGGGTGAGGATGGGGATGGAGGAGATGAAGAGGAGGATGGGGTTGGGTACGATGCTGGAGGGGGGGAGGGGAGAGG
>RHPI01003009.1:494863-513969 GCA_009103225.1 Chlorokybus atmophyticus
TGGGTGCGTGGGGGGGGGGGGTGGTAGGAGGGTTGATGCTCAGGGTGGTGGAGATGGAGTGAGACTGCATGCGAGCATGACCACTCAACATGTTGATCAGATTTGTACACATCTCGTTTGGGTTTTTTCGTAGGTGTTCTGGTACTCCCAACACTTCACCTCCCTGTTCTTCACAACGTACCGGTCCCTCCCTGCCGCTGAGAGATGTGAGTGGGACAGCAGGTACCGCACTGTGTGTGTCATAGAGTGTCATTCGTTACTTACTCGAGTCCAAAACTCAAGTTGGAAAAGAAAGAAAGTCCGGCGTGACCTCATGTGATGTCCTGAAAGATTTGCAATATGTGTTGTGTTGTGCAGAGTCCCGTCGACAGTGCACGCCATATTTATCACAGCTGCGGCATACTACTGCTTCTTTGAGAGCAACGTGTTCGTGGCAAGGCACGGCACAAAGGAGGTGCTGCAGAGGGAAGACAGCATTACCCGCAACGCGCTAGGGGTAAGAGAAATGTATGTACCTGTGTGCAGATTAACTTCATCACAGATGGCTGTCCTGTTGCACAGAGTAAATATTACCTACTGGTGTAGTGAATTCGATACTTTAGCCTGTTAGCCTCTGTTAGCCTAATATTGCATACTCCATTGTCTTCCTGTTAATGTGTACTGAGCAACACTCCTTGCACGCAGGTGTCCTTGGGCTACTTTGCCTATGACCTCTGGGCCATTTTGAGAAATTACCCCCACTTGGGAGGGAAAGAATTTGTAAGTAGCAGTTGGTATTGATGTTACAAACTCCGTCAGTCGGTTGGTGGTGGCGTTACACAACCTGCGTGACGGTTGTTGCAGATTTTCCACCATGGCATTGCGCTCATGTCTGTCCTTCTGGGCCTCATCACCAAAAAGGCGCACTACTATGTGTTGATGTTGCTCGCAACCGAGTTGACGACGCCATTCGTGAATGCAAGATGGTGAGTCCTGTTACAGCGCTCACATGCAATGCGTCTGTAGTATGAATACCATATCTTCGAGTAAGAAGGTGGTATTCTCTTGCTTGACACACCGAGTATATAATGATGTTGTGTGTGCTCAGGTATTTTGCGCAGTCTGGAATGCGGGACTCGGGGCTGTACACTATCAATGGCGTCATGCTATTCATATCTTGGCTGGTGAGAACTACAGCCTATCTTTTCAGCTGTTGTAGCGTCGGATTGCAGCGTCTTTAGTTGCCTTTGCATGTATGCAAGCTTGGCTGTTGTCAGTAAGCAGGCGATTGTTGGCTCTGTATCATTGTTCTTGCTGGATGTCTGTATGTTGTCTGGTTTCAGGTTGGGCGCATTGTGCTGTTCGGTTACCTCTTCTGGCACATATATGATCACCGAGACGAAGTAAGTGCTCCGTATGTGTACACCAAAGCAGATGCACAACAGCATGCAGAGCACCCTATGGGTCCCTGGAGTGCGCTTTGCATGCCATCACCACTCGTCACACAAATAGCATTGACACATGCGTGCATGCACACATGTGGGTGCGTGTGCCCACCCATTCATACGCACGCATACACGTGCACGCGTTCCCGCGCACATGCACGCACGCACGCACGCAAGAACGCACTTTCAATAAGCACGCACACGCACACGTACACAGTGAGTTGCCTCGCCAGAGCTGACTATCACGCCCGCGTACAGGTGAAGCACTTGTGGGGTCCGGCCGCAGCAGTGCTGATGGTGGTGCCACCGGTGCTCGGGGTCCTCAACGTATACTGGTTTGCGAAGATCACGCTGGGCGTCATGAAGTTGCTGTCGGGAGGGAGCGTGGAGGCCGCCACTAGAAAACAAAAGAAGGCGCAGTGAGGTGGGGCAGGAGTAAGTGGGGTGGTTGTAGCATTAGCTTAGCAGCGTGTAGCGGAGAAGAGGTGAGTGGCGAAGCCTTGGTAGTTGGGAAAGCGTGCAGTTTCTCTCAGTTCATTAATGGGTGTGCTCGATGCTGTTGCATTGGGGCTGAACGCTATGGGACATTGGCATGTAGCAATGTTGAATATGTATGCCTGTATTAGTTCACATAGGTTCTTGGACCAATGTGATTGACCAGTTTCCACTGACAGTGAGATGTATCATGACTAATGTGCGACCACTCACTGGCAGAAAAGGCGCGCAGCTGCACGTTACATTGCTGTTGAGCATCGACGAAGAGGAACTGAGTGTTGAAGATAAACATTGACCTTGAGAATTTGAACAAGCCAGACAAAGGCCTTGATCTCAATATTGTAGTGTACGGCACGCAATGTGCACGCCCAGACAAACATTTTGACGGCGGGGAATGCGCAACCACTCCACAAACAGTGAGCTAACAATCACTCTTAAATACTAATGTATATACCTTCTACCTACCCACTACCTCGTGCTCACCCAGCCCACGCCGTTACCTTGATGATCTCCTAGGGATGACGGCCCTCCCCTCCTGTTGTTGTATTACCTGCACCCGCCCTTGCCGGTTGACTTCGAAGAGCAGTTCGGCGGGGGAGGCATCGATGTTGCCGGCATGGTCGCGAGCGCGCGCCTGCACTGCGTGTGTGCCGGGTGTGAGGTTAGCGAGGGCGAGTTCAAAGCCAGGTCCGAGCTTCGCGAGTTTGGTAATAGAGCTCCACGGTTCCCCGTCGAGGCTGTAGTCGAAGGCATACGCGGATTCCGTTGCGGGCTCACCCTCACCGGGAAGGATGTTTATGGCCAACCGCACGCCAAAGGCATCCGCGAGCCAACCATGATGAAGCTCCGTGCGGGGGGCGATGGTGTCTACTGTCCACAAGTGCCGTGCGGGTGCAGACTCGATTGCTCCTGTCGTGTCCACACAATGCACACGCAGGTTGTGCGCGCCCTCGGCGAGGTTGTTGTACACCACTGTGGAATTGCAAGGGATCCCTTCAGCGCCGTCCAGGCTGCAGATGAAAGAACAACTGTCTTCAGAGCTGGTCAGCGAGAATTTTGCTGTCCTGCTGTTGGTGAACTTGGCCGGTGCGTCGGTGATCTCCATTGAAGGCTGCGTGAGCTTGATTGTCCAGGCGTACGTGACGCCTTCGTTGGGTTCTCTGTTGCCCACTGCGTCAATTGATCGCACGGAGAATTCGTGCTCACCAGCTGGCAGCCCAACAAGGCTGACAAAACTCTGGTCTGTCTGCTTCCACTCCTGGCTGTCGAGTCTGTACTCGTGTGTGCACAGGGACGCATCTTCGCACGTCCACGTAAACTTGGCCGAAGTCTTTGCGCTGACTTTCTGCGGGGACGTGACGAGGATGGTTTTTGGTGGGGTTTTGTCCACAGTGACATCAAACGTGATAGGAGTGCAATCGGGTCTGTTGCGGAAGTCCACTGCTCGCACCCGCAGCGAGTACGCGCCGTCAGGAAGGTTCCTCAGCATGAGCTCCGCAGTGCGAGGCAACATGAGCACTTCATTGTTGCCGCGAGTCCACGCGGACCCGTTCACGCTGAACTCGAAGGAATACTGCGGGATGTCGGCTTGCAGCTTGAGAGTGAGCGACACTCCCGCATCCGTCCTCAACAATGTTGGTTCCTGCTTGCATGACAGCAATCAACGTGTGATCACAAGAGACAGGTCTACTTGTACAGTGTACAGCAGTGTGTACAACTCGTACCTGCACGATGATGGTATCAACAAATGATGTGCGCCACGTGAACTCCTTCTCGGTGCCAACATTCCCGCAATCGTCAACTGTCCGCACGCGTGCCACATGAATGCCTTCAATGCCAGCCGGAATGGTTGACTTCACTGTCCTGGGAGACTCCGTGAAGTTGGTCTTTGCTGTTCGCCGCCAAGCAGCACCGTCGATGCTAATCTGCAAAGCAAGTACGACCATGAGTACGACTGAAAAAACAGTGAGTGAAGTACGCCTTCATGGAGCTGACCCGTGAACAGTCAGGCCTGTATATACCTCACATGCGAACTTGGTAGCATCGCTGCCAATCTCAATTTGGATGTCTGTTCCGGGAGCGACCCTTTTTGTAGGCATGGATACGAGCGTGGTGGTGGGTTTGCGCACTGTCCATGTTGTTGCAAAGGGCTTCAGCGTCCCTTCGGGAGTCAGCGTGCGCACTTGCACTGTGTGGTCTCCTGCTTTGAGTCCTTCAAGCGAATGTGGGAGTATGGATGCCTGTACAGATGGAGACAGTCAGTCACTCCTGTTTGTCAAGCAAAACAGCTTGTTTGGGTTGAAGCACTGAGAGCAAATCCTCACTTTCTTCGCCCAGTTGACTGCCTTCTTTCCAAGCCCAAGCTTCAAGTCTGGCTCAGACTCCAACCGAGCAGCCTGCACGGGGCCACATTTTGCATTTGGCAACTGGGAAGGCAGTGAGTCAACACAAATGTTCTGGCTGTGCTATGGCAAGCTTGCACATGTACTTGCTTAGTATAATCCTACTCTGCATTGGCCAGGTCACACACATGAAACCAGCACTGGATGCACGGTCAACAGTAAGGTGCATACTAGCCCACGGCACAGCCAACGCCAGGATGGTCGAAACATGTCAAGTAACAATCAGACTACCAATGGAGTGGTGACAAACAGACACTTGCGCGCTGAGTTGACTATGTGACAAGCATTGGATTCACAGCAGCAATGCAGAGTGCTTGACCGAAAAGTAAGTAACAACGAGCTGTGCTTCACAACAGCAAAAACAGTCAAGTACCTGCGAGATAGCAATGAAGTGGCTGCCGAGTGTCCAGGGCCCGTTGTCAAGGGAGACCTCATAGGCCCACAGGTTCTCTTCTGAGGTGATGGTGAGAGCGACGGAGCAGCTGTTGACAACGCCGGACGGAAACCTTCTCACCAGCGTTTGCGTCTCAGCTTGAACGGCTGTTGTTGTGAAGACCAGCAAGTAGCACAGCGCGGCAAGTAGTAGCAACACCCTTGACCTTGCCGGCCGCACCCCTGCCCAGGACCACCTTGACCTCGTCGCAAGCATCCACCCGCCTGTCCCTTCCCCCCTAAAGCAGCTTCTTTCCTGACCAGTGCTGCGGTCTTCTCTCCTGCTGCTGCTCACAGCAGCTCTGTCCGAGCTGAAGGCAGCTGCTGTTGTTACATGCTTTAAGCTGGAAACTGCTGCATCAAAAGCGTCTGGTGCTGCTGGTGATGTTGTTCTGCCGCTACTGCTGCACTCACTTGAGCCGCTCCTCCCAGCTGACTCCATGCTTGCAACACCCTCAAACACAGACAACGGAGAACACCCACTTGCCGAGTCAAGCCAAGCCTTGACCAGCAGTACCACACTAGCACGGGACGCAAACAGCGGGCCAATGCTTGCAACCAACCACAGCAAGCTGCGCAGCCAGCTTGAGTCGCTCTAATTTCACTTCATGGTCAATGCAGAAGGTGAGCTCCATCCTGTCTCCACACGCCACCCATTCAAATGCTCCAACCAGCTTGCTCAGTGTCTTATTGTTCCATATCTGGCTCCACCCCACTGAGTCACTCACCCCACTGAGTCAATGCTATCAACAACAGGAAGAAGCAGGAGACGAACGTGGAGGACGAGGAGGAGGCGCCGCCCAAGCCTGTGCCCCCTCACACCACCAACGCCCTAGCACACACCCTCACGCACCAAAGCACACACGCCCCCACACACACCCTCAAACACGACAAAACACACACAATCCCACCACCCCCTCCGCCCACCTTCCCTCACGCCGCCGGCGACGCCAGCAACACCCACACTGCCGTCAAACACAGTGACGCCCACACTGCCGTCAAAGTGTGCCCGCACAGCGAAACTTTTACTCCGTCAAAGTCACTGTAAATTCTGACCTGACCAAGCATCTTGACCTGCTTGTCTTGATATCGAGCCAAGTGCTGTCGATATCGCGTACTTTAGCAGCTTGCCTAGCGCGCGGTGTGGAGATCGCAGCGCTAGCCTAAAGAATGCCCAAGTGCGCCGCGCCCACGGTTGATCACAGTGCGCGACACCAGGCGAGAGTGGAAAGGCGCGGGAAGTGCTGTGGGGCGCGCGCGCGCGCGCACAGGAAGCAACTACACTCAGAGTATTCTCATTATTTCCGAGTTGCAGTCAAAGTCCAAGCCGTGTTCACTGCGTTGACTTTCCTCTTCGTTTTCGCGGGCACGAGCTCCGTTATGAGAGGAGTCTTCAAGAGACGGCGATTTGCGCCGTAGAAACGCCGTTACATGTAACTGCAGTCCGCGCTCGTAACCGCGGTTAAAGGACGCGGTTAAACTGTTCGGCTTTTAACAGGCTTGACCAGTACGTGCGGGGCAGAACTTTTTTGTCGACGGGTCAAAATCCACCGGTTACGTTTTGGCTTGGAGATCCGGTTACGCTTGTTCAAACGTGACGCGGATACGCTTGCTGCAGATACGTTGGTGGATACTGTGCATGACTGCATGCAGTGCGTGCGCCTGTGCTTGGGCGGCGGCGGCGAGGTGCTTGGCTTGGTGTCTGTTGTGAGAAAAGCTGTTCATGACACTCTAACAGCTTCATTCCACGGATTGGTAAGTACGGTTTCCGCTGACACCGGTTAGGAGCCTCCTTGTCGGCATCAGCAGCTTGCCTGGTGCATGCCTCAAGCCAGGTTGCTGCTATCGCAAGCAGCGGGTATATGTATTGTGCATGGCCTCAGACTGAACCCGACATCAATGAGGCTCGGCTGTGTACGCCCGCAGTATTGTGCTTGCAACATCAAGTTCGTGAGACGAAGGCAGTTGACGTGGGCACAAGTCTGATGGTGATGTGATTGCCGCCAGGTGGTGGTGCCTGCGCCATCATGGTGGACAGGGCCGATTTACTGAAGTCACCTCGGCTTGCTCTGTACATTTTATCATGGGTGAGTGAGGGATTGGTTGGACTAGCCAAAACATCAGTGGTTGGATGCCAACTCAACGAGGACTGACAACTTTGGCCACCACTGTACTGCCTGCAGGTGTTTGCACTGGTTGCCTTTGCTGTAATGGGACATTATTTGACCATCAATCGCCACGACGAGTTCTCCTTTTTGGTTGGGATATGTACGCAGTGGTTCATGGCTTGTTGCATGGTTTTGCATGAAGCAGAACTCCGGTGCTGTTACTCATGCATGCAACATTGTGTACTGCAGGTGTTATCGTGTGGTTGGCGGTGACAGTGCAAATAGTGCTGTTGTGCTTGGGTCGCTCCCTTCCCCCTTTGCTGGTAAGCACTACATGTCATGCAAATGGCGGTTCAAGCCGTGACACAGCGTACGCGGCTGGTTCTGCCTTAAAGTGCTGTACCATGCGGTGGTTTGCTTGCATCTCTTCCCCACACACCTGCATGATGCGGTGGCAGATGGATATAACCTATTTGTAGCAAAGGTTAGTGCACAGGATAACATACGCATGGCATGGCATTGAAGATGTTCACACGGTACCAGTACTGTAATGCTACATACCGGCACCCGCACACATCACCTGCTGCACCAACCAATGCTTCATCGCAACACTGTTGTGGGATCGAGCATTCTACCCGTAAAAGTGGTTGGACTGCAGCCGGTGTAATACAGTACACATGGTTCGACAGACGCACAATTGAATCACTGTGTGCTGTGTTTGTTTTATCAAGGTTCTGGTGCATCAAGACACATGCGACAAGTTTCCAATGGGTGTTTTCCGTTGACGTGTGTTGACTTTTAGTGTCTCTGAATGTGATCACTCCTTACCATCCCCAACACCTCATACAGGAGGCAGCCATTTTGGTTTTCCTTGCAATGCTTGCCTTCCTCGCTTTCCTGGTGGCGGTTATAGAATGCGATAACACAGAAGAACAAGAGACGCCTTCTGGAAGCACAATCGAAGTGAAGGTCTGCGCAGGACAAACTGAACCCAAAGCTGCAGCGGTGAGTGCCTGTTTGAATGCACGAGGTTGCCAATGTTGTGTGGGAATATGACGCAACTACCTGGCTGATGCAGCAACAATTGTCCCACAAACTGTGTTCGCAGGCCTTTTCATTTCTCCTAGGTGTGGCTCTGGTGGTTTCATCACTTTTGAGTTGCATCGCACACCGGAATGGGCCAAGCGCTCCAATGTCCTCTTCTCAACCGTCATATGTTTGACACGTGCACGTGTCGTTGAAGATTGACGAGAGGGGTCTCTTGCGCCTTGCGCCATGAAGCACAAGTGGGTGGGGTCACGGTGATATTACGTAGCTCAGTGTACAGGTCACGAGAATAGTATCTAGCAGTGAATTGCGAAGTTCGCACAGGCAGTCTTTTGTGTTAGCTCAAGCAGTTCTGTGAAGACATGCAAGCCCAACATGAATCTCCGACTATAGCTCTAGGGTTAGCGGACAGATGAAGTCAGATTTGTACTTGATGCAATACTGTGTGCACTACTGCGGGTGCCCTATGCATGCAGCAGCAATGGTTCATAGGGGCAAGTACAGTTGACAGACCATGCAACATTGCACCAGTTGCAGATCTCAATCTCGAAATGCAAACCGCTGGCTCATCTGTTTGACAACGCTTGCGCATGAGATGACAAACAGAATTGTGCGATTGCACTCCATAAATCGCTGCGTGCATTGCAAACAGATGCTCCTCATTGGTAGCAACCTAGACAGATGGGGCAACAGGCACAGCAGCATACCCCTTTTGTACACTGTGAGAGATTGCCAAATACACCATCACGGTCAAGCTCGGTGGGCTCGGGCCTTGCCAAAGAACGTCCTTTGAATGATCCGATATGGTGCGCTAACTACCTGCCGCAGCACAGTGTAGTTGCAGTGCCAAAAGCGCCTGATGGCCATGATGACAAAATTGCTCGCTGAGCTGGGCCAGTAGTATGGGTGGAGTAACCGGAACACCATGCTGACTAGCTGACGGGAACGCCGACCTGCCTGCATGTTGCATGCACAGCAATGAAAAGCAAGAACTCAAGTCCATATGCAAACAGTATTTTGACACACTTACTGGATACAAAGCGTTGAGGGAGAATCTGGCAGCATGACGAACAGAGCGGGGCGGGTACAAGGGGCCGCCAGGGGTGGAGAGGCCGTATAGTGCTGCTTGCAGGCGCAAGCTTGTGGTAGTACGAAAGCGCATACCTACGGCACACAAGCGGCAAATGCAATAAGCGCATTACCGATGGTAGACAGGCTGCGCATGCTGACAGGCTGCGCATGCTGCTGCTTGGGCAGCACCTCATTGGCATTACCTTTGAATGCACGCAAGTTTTCAAGGTATCGCACCAGGACAGGCTCCACTTTGACCTCTTGCAGCTGCATAGCAAGTTACATCTTAGTGAAATGCAAGTTGGTTGATGTGCCTGTGCGTGTACGCAGACCAGACAGACTTGAATGCGTTGATGGCGTGCCACACCTGATGAATGACTTCATTGGCGATTATGTCTACTGCGGTGCCATGGGCTCTCAGGCCAACAGTGCTGGGTGATGGGAAGTCCAGCAGAACAGTCTCTAGTGCCTCCACTGCATACGTGAACAGCTAACCGCTTTGCAGAAAAATTCCCAACCGTCATGATGCGTTGGGGAAGAGCAGTGAACATACCAGAGGAGTAGAAGAGAAAAAACTTTGCGACCATTGTGGTTAGCTCACGACGAGCCTGGCACATGCACACTTTGAGTATGAACCGAGCACAGACTGCGGACACTACTGCCTCTATGCCAGAAAACAAGAGCTGTGAGCACATACCGACATTGGGATGCTCTCCAGCACAGCATGATCCAGCACAACCTCGCGCGTAAAGTACTGCAGTGCAGAAGAGATGAGCGCTCTCTTATGCAATTGCGCAAACATCGTATGTGTGACTCATCCTTCAGATTTGCGCACAACTCTGCCTACCACCTGAGCACCTGAAACACTGCTGCAAATCGCTGTTCGTTGCTTTTGATATCCAACCTGCAGGGGACGTCGACATCAAACACGGTGCAGCATGCCATTGCAAGCGTATCATGAGCATTACCAACCTACCAGAAGAGCCTGCTTGCCCCGCCGAAACAGACGTTATAGTACTTGAGAGTTTCTGGTTGCTGCATGTCTGGTGGTATTGTGAACACCTGTAAGCAACGGATGGTGAGGAGTGGCGCAGTATGCAGCGCAACAGCAGGTTCAGACTGAACCTCCCAAACGTACCCATTCGTGCAGCAATAGTGCAAAGATAGTGGTCGCAGTCGGGTATGACCACAGCGTCACCAGGTGTGGCATTATCGCATCAACATCCTGTTGCTCGCACGCATAGTGATCTGCAAGCACTTCGTAGTAGCACAGAGCTACGCCAGGTATAGATCTATCTAGAGGCAGGTTTTCGGCTCCATACAACTTTGCTGCAAAGTAAAGACTAAGAACAAGTGGCAGGAAAAACCACAATGCAGTGTCAGCATGATGTGCTTGCATGATGAGTTTGCATACTTGCTGGACATGTTAGACCACCCTACCCTGGGCTTTGGCATCGACCTCCAGTGCAACATCTCGAAACAGATCTTGCAGCAAGCTTTTGCGCAGTGCACTGTCTTCTACAGCTGCCACGGCTGCCTGTAACTGAGCCGTCAGTTTGCGCACGTTGTACGTAACATGCAAGCACATGTGCATGCAACCACGTGTGTGACGATAAGCTATGTGCGCAGTCGTGCCCATGGCACGCAGTGCACTTGTAAGAAAACGCCGTTTGGCCCATATGCATGCTTAGCATTGTATTCAAGCTTTGCAGCACAATACATAGCATGGCAAAACACGGGTGCATGGGAGGCCAAACGTCACAACCACGAGCCAAAAGCATGATTGCCGCAAAACATGCATACGTCAACGCCTTTCTACCATGCAACGCGACCGTTGTGGCACAGCACCCATGGTGATTCTAGAGATGGTATAACACGACAATCGCCACTGTCTCCAAAACGACGCCCGAGCTGCAGCTGCAAGCGCACCCAGCCTTAGCTGCAACCATTACCTGTTCCAACTTTGTTTGTATCTCTTGTATAAGTCGCCTCCTGAATTTGGATTCAAGCAGAGGCGGCCTCATGGTGCTAAGCCAGCATTACGAAAGCGCCTCACACGCCCACCATGCTGCGGTGGTCAAGCACTTCGCGGCACACATAGAATTGCCTCAGGGGTTTCGCACCTTGTCCGTACCTGTGACACCTCTCCTACACTTGCTCCCCGCAAGCCTTCTGTCAAGCTCACACCAGCACACTTTTACATCACAGAGCTAAGTAGCTGTTAGCAGCCGTTCAGCAGCACCATGCTGAAGAACGACAGCACGAGAGCCACAACCACAAAGACCAGAAGCACAACGCCCGGCATGGCTCGACGACAAGTAGTTCTCAATGCCACTATCGTCGCCGCCGCCTTCACAACCGCCGTTGTTGGCGAGGACGTCACTGTCATGGGGGTGGCGAGGGTGTTCAGTGCAGGCATGCGCACTGCAAATACCCGCGTTACGTCACGGCGGGGCATCCGGTGTGAGTTCAATTTAGTGTAGTCAGGCTTCACGGCGTTCAAGCACAGCAACATTGCGTGCGGCGGCGGCGGGGGTGGCGACGGCGGCTTGGGTGCTGTTGCGGTGCGAGTGCGCTCACAACCATGTCTGAGCTTGCAGGGTGGGAGTGGTGGTGTAGTTGCTTTGGATGGCAGCAGGGCTGAAGCGGCCTATCCACTTTGGATGCACAGCTGCTTGCCCCGTTGCGTTGCCAAGTTGACGAGTGAGTGCATCAATTTGTGGAACAACGTCAACCACCAATTGCTATGCTGACATCCTGCAAGCATTCTTGTGATAGCCGTCCGTTCGTTTATCAATTCCCTTGCTGGTTGCCGAGCGATGGATGAAGCTTGTGTGCGTAAGCAACCGCTGCTTATAACGCATAGGGGTAGCCTAGCCTGGGTTAGCCTAATGCTGGTGGCTAAAGCAGAAGTGAATGTGACTTCAGCTGCCAAACTCATGACTTGTAACACTGTGCTATTGCCATATGACATCATATGGAACCATCCCTAACACAGTTTCATCCCGCATGCGCGTGTGCTTGCGGGGTAGTGTGTGTGCAGGTTGTGATGCGCGCAATACGTAACATGTATGTGCGTATGTGTGCAGGTACTGCATGAGCGCGCGGGGCGGCTTCTCTCGCCTGGCGGAGGTGACGCTGGTGGCCGTGCTAGCCGCTACGGGTGCCTTTGTGCTGCACATCCACCAGCAGCAGAAGCAGGAGAGGCTCGAGCTCAAGCGCGGTCTTGCACGTGACAGGGAACGCGTGGAAACCAAGCTGCGCGAACTGCGCTTGAAGAATTACAATGGTGAGGTCGTCACCGCTTCACAGGAACCATATTAACAGGTTTTGCACAGCGTTTTAGCTGAAGTGGTTATGCACACAAGGCCGTATATTGTGGCATATTCAATAAACACTCTTTAGGTAAAACAAAACTTGTTTAGGTTATGGTGCGTGCGTTGAAGTTTACCTTCTAATTCCTCACACATGGTGCAACTCATTGAGCCATGTTGTTTTCAGTACATTGTTCAGTGATGGTTAGATCAGTACGCTTGCTGTAGAAGTGTGCAATGTGCTGCAGCCTTGCTGATATGTGCTTAGAAAGCATAATGCTCACAGCATGACAGCTCAAGCATACCTGCTTGCAATGCATGGCACATCCCAGTTGGGTACATAACACTGACAACCTGTTGTCAAGCGCGCTTGATGTCCTTTACTTATTCCAACTATACACACGTTCTCTCGAACATGTGTTGTTACCAATACTCCTAGCATGACAACAACCCAACAATGGCATAGACATGTTATGTGCACATCAGTTGCTGCATGTGAACCGACAAGCATGCTCCGCAATGTTTGTGCGTGATGTATATCACATATACTATTTGAGTATCTAGCTGCAAGTGGAATACAAGTCCTTGGCGTGTGCATGCAGTCAAGCTAGTCCAAGTTTACGGTATGTGACTACAAAACTACTATGGTGGTATTTTGTGGCATGCTATGCACAGTCATTTTCACCGGCGCACATTATTCATCGACTCTATCTATACTTGCATAAGCTTGTTCATCATATTTTGCGCAGTGTAAAATCAGTCAACTGCAACACTGCAGTTGCTACCAACATCACAACCAAGTGAATGGCAAGCCACTTTCGTTGCATCAAAGATACTGGACTGATCTTGCAGAAAGGATTGCATGCTTGGTGCATGTATCTGAAAAACTTATTTCACTCATTGCATCATGATGTCTCTAACTCATTGCAGTAGTATGACATGCATACGCAGCAGATTGCTTCCACCAGCACCATAGTTAAACCACAACATAAACATTATTTACAATTCAGCGGTGCAAACCCAAATAGGACAGTGTCAGCTAGGTGCCATTGGGGTGCGTATCTAGATACCGTACATGGGAACTTTGGTGGGATGTTCTCCATACGCAATGCGTGTCTCCTTGATGCGGAGCGGCAATAGCACTGCGTAGAAGACCACCGCCGCCAGCAGCAACCAGTCCTTGGGTCCATTAACCAAGCTGCACACAGCCATGAGTTGCTCAGTTTGTCACAAGCGGCTGCAGCATATTGGACGGACAAATGCATAGCAGGCGTGCTTACTCTTTGAAAAAGCCGACGGACAAGAACGAAGCAGCGGCAATGTGCAGTGGTGCTGTGTACTTGTGGACCGCATGCAGCTTGTTGGAGACGAGGTGGAGGATCGGCTCAACAATACCGTACAGGATAAATGACTGTTGACAACACAGCAATGTCAGGTTGATATGCCAATCTCACCCACACAGCACCACTACATCATGCACAATGCAATACATTACAAACTCATGACGACTTACAAAGTCCAGGAGTGTTAGAAGCGTTACACGCACGTCCCTGCAACGTTAAGTGACTTTGGTAAGTGGTGTGAAGCCGCAACGCGAGGAAGTGAGCATGGTTTAGACAAATAGACAGCGGTGGCCCAGATGGGCCAGCATGGCTTACTTGCGGAAAAGCGTGGCAGGTGCAAAGAAGAACACAAGGGAAGGCAGGACATGGTTGAAGATGATGTGGGGCCACTTGAACCTGAGGCCGACGGCATCCACTTCCTGAGCCTGCAAACAAGCAGTCAGAATGGGGTACATGGACCGACAACAACACCACACCTCAAAGCAATGTTTACCTCACCAACTGCCGTTGGCTGGCCGAACAGAACATCATCGGCTTCTTGGGCTTTTTGGCGCACCTGATTAGCACCTTGCTTTGCGGTTTTCTTGACAGTTTTGCCCGCATTCTCAGCCTGCGATTGTGCGGCCTGTGCCTGCGCCTTGGCTTGGTTCTCTAGGTTGTCTGCAATGTTATATGCAGCTTTCCTCTTAAGCCCCTCAAACTGAATATTGCCAGGGTCAGCTTTATACCTGCAAGATCGGCGTCAACGGGTAAAACACTTCACAACAGCAATTCGCATTCCCCAAACCAAACAGGCAAAAAAAAACAATAAGATCAGCCACTTACGCGTTGCCTTCAGACCAGGCCGCCTTGCCAGCATTCTCTGCGTGGTGCTTCAGCTTTTCATACTCCTCATCAACCGATATTTCAAAGCTGCACACGCAACGCGCACGCAAGTGATGAGTCACTGAGAACCAACAAGCAGTGCTGTAATTTGCACACAAGAGAGCTTGACAGCACGTCACTTACGAAGCACCCTCTGGAGACTTGTTTTCTTCCCACACTCGCTGACCGTGCGCGTCTGCGTGGGACTTGAGCTTGTCGTACTCCTCGTTGGCGCCTGCCCGTACGCACAGCCCAGCTCGCTGCAAGAACCACATGAAAATGAACTCAGTGAACTCGTCATAGTATACTTGGCAAGCATAATACAGGCGCTTGAGGCAATCGTACTGATGTTGCACGTGAGGCTCAACAAGGAGTAGTAAGGCAGAAACAGCTATGGGGAACATGCATGCAAACGTAGCAAGCTTGCGTCTTTGCATGCTATACTGCGGCTTGCAAGCAGGCACACAGCGCTGCTTACTGTAAGCCTTACCCTCTTGCTTGTGCGCGGCAAGCGGAAAGCTGCAACGCCGCGCTGCTGGACACCTCTTTGCAACCTCAGCCCGTGCTTTGCACGGCAGCTGGGCTCTGCCAGCACCGCTGCCACGGTTGCAATCGGCCTGCACTCCATCGTTGCTAACGCCGTCGCCATGCTGTAACCCTGCCTCCTCAGCCACTGGTCACACCCCAACACCGAGACACCGCCGTCCACTACAACCTCGCCGCCCTAGCAAACGCTCGCTACTTGCCTACGACAAACTGCGCAGCTATCCCTATGAACTCACCTTGCAACCGTTACACAGAATCCCTGCAAGCAGCAGAGGGTGGTTTTGGGTTACGTCCTCCATGTAACAGGACGAATAAGACTAATGCGACTTTAAACCTACATGTGCAGCCAGGTTCCCGTCGACAATGCGCCCGAATTAGCAAAAACTTATGAAATAAGCCGTGGTCCCGGACCAGGCAGGGTCCCAGATGAGAAGCAGCAGGGGCCAAGATCTCGATATCGATCGTATCGTCCATCGATAACAGCGTGGCGAATGAAGATCGATGGCATGCTGACGACGCAATCATCGCCGTAGTCATCAGACGCGTTCGTGGTATTCCAGCGGCGAGCACATGACTGAATCTCCCCCGCGTAAAATGTTTTCATTGTGAGTTGTTCAGTGTGCCCGGGTGCGGGCGCAGGCTGGGTGGTACAGCGCGCGACGAGGGGTGCAGGTCTGGGCTCGCGCTCGCGATCCCGGAGAGCGACGCTGACTTGGCGCTGCCACTTGGCAGCAGTGGCCCACTGCCAGTGGGCGCTGACCCAGGATCTGGACCTGGACCGGGGCTGAAGTGGCGACAATGAAGCCCATAATCGTGCTGTGGGATCTGCTTCTCCGCATGAACCAATGGCCAGAACACCACAGACAGAATGGTGAGAAACTCAAGCGTTATCTCACATGACCCTTGAATTTCTGAGATAACCCTTGACTCAAGGGCCTTGAGGGATGTACCCCTTAAGGGAGGTAGCTCATGATTCATGAGTCATGAGTCATGAGTCATGATATGATAGATTACATAACGCTTGTCTTGATAGCAAAATGCATTTACGGTATTGATTAGGTTAGCAAATGGCACGGGCCATAGTTTATGATATTGGATTTATAAATTAATTCGATAATGTACACGCTATGAAATATTGGATATGGTCAATTCGTGTTATGTACACAATACTTAAACATGTTTGAAGCTATCAAAGGAGCTTGTAACAATGTGAGTGCAGCAATTGCTACAACTATGCATATTTTTTTGCTGCGCAAATAATTGGCCTTTTTGGGGAGGTGTCAAGCTAAAGTGGTGCATTACGGACTCTTTGATCACTCGACCGCAACGTCAACCCTTTATACAGATTTGAACGACTATAGCATACTGCTCCGTAGCGATACGCGTAATATATGGTATACAACTTGTGTTTTAAGAGGGATGCTTATATAGTAATATTGTCACGTTTACCTCTCAACCTGCTGAGAGGGTCACAAACTTCTGCACAAGCAGATAAACTTGACAACACACCTTGCAAGCAGCAACCACAAGGGAGTAGATGGGGAGAGCACCCTTCAACAGCTTCAGCCAGGCACCCCATACACGCGTAGTTTTTGCAAGGCCAGTTGTCACGCTCAAAAGGCTCGCGAAAGCCTTAACTGAGTTAGTCTCAGTTCCTTGCTTATGCGGTAAGTAACAGGGACCAAGTGAGGATTCTGCATGCCATAGTGTGTAGCACCTGGCATGTGTGCTTATGCCGTCAGTCTTTGTCAACTTAGTAACTAGGGCTATGTAGCTGCACAAGGCACTATGTATCAGCACGCACAGGGCTGTGCGGTGCCATATGCTCTGCATGACTTGTGAAGTGCCAGTGCAGTAACATCAAGGCAGCATACGTGCTGCAAGTGGCAGATCGCAGGTCAGTCCTGGTTGGCAAGTATGGTGTGTTTTAAAAAGCACAGGACAGATTTTGGCATTTGGCAAATACTTGTCTTGTGGTTGACAAATCTGAGGTTTGATAATCCCAAGGTTGATGTCCTGTGATGGGACAGGTCATATGTGGACATAGTCAATTTGTGCTGAATGGTCAGCACACGGTGAAAAGGCCTTGGAGATCCTGTGTGCCAGGTTGGGAGAGCGGCAAGTGGTATATATGCTCAGTAGCAACCTTGAGTAGGGATCACAGTGTGTTCACCACTCAAGGGCCACTTGTGTGTGGGGTGCCAAGTAGCTGTTGAATAGGCTCTCCCCCCCTCATCCCAAATGGTGTGTGTGTGTGTGCCATTGGTTGATGATGATTGCACCTGTGTGTGGGGGGGAGCTGTTGGAGGGCTGGCTGTCGTCCTCTCCTAGCCAACTCCGCTGCTGTATCTTCCTCGCAGAGGTGCTGCACCAGGGTGTGCATAAGTCCTTTGTGCTTGTGCGCAAGTTGATGAGGTTCACGAGTAGGTAAGTGAGTGGTATTGGTACACCAGTAACTCCTTACCACCACAAGGTGGTAGCCATGCCTTTATACTACATGTTGCTCTCCAACCTAGCACCTAGAATGTCCGAGGCTAACAGGAGCTCGCCTCCTATGCGCTGACCTATCAGCATAAGCTGACTTTTTCCAACCTCGGACACATCAACAATAAAAGCAACATTCTTGGTGCTTTAGCGACTGTGCGCTTAACACCAACAAGTCTTGTACTTACCGGTAGACAGTGCCTTATGTAGCAGCGAGGTTTTTAAACACCAAGTGCATAACTTCATGAGCACATCTACCAGGTGCTACGTACGCTATAATTATACGGGATCGTCTCTTAGTCCTTAATATTTCAGTAAGAATCTGAGAGTGGCTTAAGCCAGTCTTTCAAACGTGACAAATGGCACACTTGGAACTCTGCGTGTAAGTTGTCTGGGTACGCCCCCATCAACGAGGGAGTTTAAACCTGCACCCAGGGTGCGCAATTACGTCATGTTATCAACATCGTGTTAACCTTGTGTCAGTTATTGCAAGATGTGGCTAAAGATGTATTGTATCATACCAAAGTATGTTAAAATGTAATACTTACATGATCAACATGAGTACACAGTATCCATACGGATTATATATAATCTTTTGCATGTTCACATTTTATGATTACCTTTTTTGCTTTGCATAATATCAATATATGTAATATAAATACGATATGAGTTACTTCATGCAGGGTATATTATACGCGGGTATCATTACGTCGCGTGATTGTGTCCCAACCTTTCAATATGATTTTGAAATGCATACATGTTTTGCAATGTGAAGCTTTTGTTAAAGTCATATCTTAATGTAGTTGCTAATTATTAAGTGCACAATCATTCAATATTGGTATGACATGGCATGTGCAAAAGCCCCTTTCAGCTCTATACACCGCTATGTCACATGTTTTGCAATATTGTCTCGAAAGCAAGCGCTCAGCAAGAGAAATGCATGTATTCGTGCGCTCTGGTCGTTACCCTATGCTTGCGGTTGTCCATGCTTGCATCTCAAACCCCCGCTCTTGCTTGAGGGTCTAGCTTGGAGTTTGGTTTAATGTCCGTCGCTGTCAGGTTGTAAGCTCTGTCAAAAATAAGCGCACGCAAGCAAGTAAATGAAGTATACTTATCCATTTCCTTGCTTGCGTGCCCTTATGCTTGTGCCACCCTTCATGTGCCATGTGTGTGCTCGACTTTTCTCGGGGTGTGCTTCGCGCAACTCTACTGTAAGTTATGTGCTTACCGTAAGTATGTTGTAACTAGTTACTTCATAGCAAAATGCTATTATCAATACTAGTATTTCGATTCGCATACCAGATTATCATGCCTCATTTGAATAAACAATGTTGTGTTATGTGTATGGACATCAGCCTCCATTGTGCGATGCCCTTATAGGTATCTATATCAAATTGTATGCCTAGCTTTTATGCACCAACAATAGTGCAATGATACACATCATTGTCCCTGATTGATGCATAGTTATGTGCTTGCACATAGCTATGCACTACTTACCTTGTGACTCTATATATCCGCGCGATTCAAACACAAGCTGGCCCTTTGGCTCTTTACCTTCCCCCCCCGCCCCCGCTCT
>RHPI01003009.1:539353-575877 GCA_009103225.1 Chlorokybus atmophyticus
CCTACATACGATCAGCATCGACCCTCCACACAGGAGTAGAAGGTCGTAAGGACGAGCACTAGGTCCGGACTTAGCAAGATGGCATCGTCGGACCAGACTCCGGACTCCAGACTGGAGCCTTACTAACTGCTTCGTATCTCCACGTATACTTACTCATACTAGGCGTATGAGAGCTTGTTGAAAAGCTCTGGTTGTAAGGAAGACAACACAGCTTAGAGCGCGTCAAAAGGCTAAGTATAGCTTACGCAGTGCTTGCAAACGTAGACGTGTGTGTAACTGGCTGGTATAAGAACCAGCGGACAACTTGTAATAGATGAATGTGATGTGACTTGTGTATGCTCTGGTGGCGGTAGCTCTGTCCGTGTGTATCCATGCTTGCCTCAACTACATGTGCATGCTAGTCCTTCAACAGGTTATGGGCCCACACTACGCTTGAGGAGTGTGAGACTAGCTTGTGTGCATAGTAGTTCTACACTACGGTAGCTTGTTGGTAGCAGAGCCTTGGGTGTCAACTGCAAGAAAGGCAGGCTCGACAGAAATGGAGGCGACCTACGACAAGGGGCAGATTGCAAAGCTGGACACCGACAACTACAACACATGGTGCGTGGAGATGAAGGCCTTGCTCATCCACAAGAAGGTGTGGAAGTACGTTGATCCGAAGGCACCACCACCAACACCAGGAGCGAACACTGTGTGGTCAGAGCATTCAGCAGAAGCACACTCTTTGCTTGTGTTGAACAGCAAACCGCATCACTTTCCCATGCTCACTGCATGTGAAGATGGTAGACAAGCTTGGGAAAAGCTATCAGCCGTTTTCAGAGCCAAGAACAATGCCAGAAAGTTGCATCTACGCAAGCAGCTCAGCGCACTCAGGAAGGAGGCAGCAGAACCCATCACAAAGTATGTTGCGCGCGCGAGAGAGCTGTGGGCGGACCTCATCAACGTCGGCCACAACATGGGGGAGACGGAGGTAGTGCTGGCCATTGTTGCAGGGCTACCAGCAGAGTACGAGGTCGTCGCAACCCTGCTGGAGACGTCATCATCGGAGTTGACGTTGGACGATGTGCTACCGAAGCTGCTCACCGTGGAGCAGAGGGTTGTGAAGAAGGACGAGCAAGCGGATGCCGTCGCCTTCTACACCGGCAAGCACGCAAAGAAGAGCAACCATGAAGAGAAGTACAAGGGCAACAAGCCAGGCAATCCTCGTCACAAAGACCTCACATGCCACTGGTGTGGTTGGAAGGGGCACATTGTGAAGGACTGTAGGAAGAAACAACAGGGGCAACCTAGAGCAAGCACCAGCAACAGCGGCAACGAGCACCAACACAAGGAGAAACATGTCGCCTTCACTGCATCCAGTTCGAGGGCGGGCACAGCTTTCTGGGTGGTGGACTCTGGCTGCGATCGTCATCTCACACCAAACAAGGAGGTGATGGAGGGCTACAGGAAGCTGACGTCCACAATCAAGG
Source organism: Chlorokybus atmophyticus (assembly GCA_009103225.1). NCBI lineage: Eukaryota > Viridiplantae > Streptophyta > Chlorokybophyceae > Chlorokybales > Chlorokybaceae > Chlorokybus > Chlorokybus atmophyticus. The sequence continues at coordinate 540,823 of RHPI01003009.1, forward strand.
TGGCGGGCTTCGGTGGCGAAGTACTGGTGGCTGAGGGAGTTGGCAACGTACGACTCCAGTGCAAGGTTGGTAACACACTACGCGAGGTGTTGTTACGCAACGTCCTGCATGTTCCTAAGGCTATTGCGAGTCTATTCTCTGTGAGGGTTGCGGAGCGCTTAGGCGCGGAGATCCTATTTCGGAAGGGTGGCTGCTCAGTCATCCTTGATGGGGTCGTGCACATGGTTGGAATCGCTGATCCGGGAGGGCTCTACCACGTGGAGCAGCCTCAAGACAGAGACATTCAAGCCATGGTGGTGAAGGACAAGGAGTCGCCAACATTGTGGCATCGAAGGTTCGGGCATCTCAGCTACGTCAACCTCACTCGCCTTGTCGCTGAGAAGATGGTCAAGGGCATCCATCTCAGCACAGAAGAACTCAAGAATGCATCAGGTGCACTTTGTGAACCATGCCTGGTTGCAAAGCAGCATGCTATGCCATTCCCATCATCCTCTTCTAGCAGTCAGCATCCTTGCGAGCTTGTGCACATGGATGTCTGTGGCCCTATGCGCATTGTGGCGAAGGGAGGGGCCAGGTACTTTGCTACATTCCTCGACGACTACAGCAAGCTGTCCATCATCTTTCCATTGACGCTGAAGTCAGAAGTTGCTGGAGCTGTGCGCACAGTTGTGGCCTTGTTGGAGACCCAGTCTGGCAACAAGATGAAGGCAATGAGGAGTGATCGAGGAGGGGAGTACATCAACAAGGAGTTGAAGGAGTTCTTCGCCAGCAAGGGCATACGCCACGAGACAACGGCACCCTACACCCCGCAGCAGAATGGAGCAGCTGAACGCCTCAACAGGACACTCTTGGAGCGTGTTCGAGCCATGCTCAACGACACAAAGATGGAAGACAGTTTGTGGAAGGAGGCGGTACTCACTGCCAACTACATCCGCAACAGGTCTCCGGTGAGCTCAGAGCAGAAGACTCCGTGGGAGCACTTCTATGGAGCCACACCAGATGTGAGTGGTATGCGTGTGTTTGGATGCACGGCATATGCACTAGTGCCTAAACAGCTCAGGCACAAGCTGGAGCCGGTCAGCAAGAAGGGCATCTTCGTTGGCTATGAACCGGGTTCCAAGGCTTACAGGATCTTGCTCGAGGACACTCAGAAGATCATCGTGAGCAGAGAGGTGGTTTTCCACGAGGGATTATCACAACCAGAAGCAGGCTTCTTTCCTGAAGATGAAGCACAGCCGGAGCATCCTGAAACAGTGGAGGCTACAGGCAAGGCCATCATCGACGATAAGGGTGAGCAGGACTCCACTGTAGCAGACAAGAAGCCGCACCTACAGCAGGAGCACGCAGCTCGGAGATACCCAGTGAGGGAGAGAAAGGCACCTGACTTCCTACACAAGGCACACGTCGCCAGTGTGCAGAATGAGGAGCCAAGCACCTACGAGGAGGCATTGTTAGCACCAGATGCGGAGCAATGGCAGCGTGCTATGGACGAGGAGATTGCGTCACTCCATGCCAACAACACTTGGTCACTGGAGCAGTTACCGCAAGGAGTGAAGACCATTCCAGTGAAATGGGTCTTCAAGGTGAAGCGTGATGGTCAGGGCAACATTGAGCGCTACAAGGCAAGACTGGTGGCAAAGGGCTTCTTGCAGCAGGAAGGTGTGGACTTCAACGAAGTGTTTGCACCTGCAAGTAAGCATACCACCTTCCGTGCACTGCTAGCTATGGTTGCTGCTGAAGACCTAGAGCTGCATCACCTGGATGTGAAGACTGCCTTCCTCTACGGAGAGCTGGAGGAGGAGATCTTCATCGAGCAACCACCTGGATATGAAGAAGGGGAGAGAGGCACAGCGTGCAAGCTGATCAAGGCACTGTACGGGCTGCGACAGGCACCGCGTATGTGGCACATCAAGCTCACCAAGGAGCTGGAGGCACTTGGCTTCACCGCATCCTCTGCAGACCCTGGGCTCTTCATCCATGCAGACAACAAGGTCTGGCTGCTCGTGTATGTTGATGATATCATCATCACCGCCAGGCAGGTGCACCACCTGCAGGAGACGAAACTTGCTCTACAGCAAGCATTCTCAGTTCGTGATCTTGGAGAGGCCAAGTGGTTCCTTGGCATGGTGATTGAGCGCGACAGGGCGGCTCGCACAATCAAGATCAGTCAGGAGCAGATGGTGAGAAGACTCGTCACCAAGTTTGGGCTCACTGAAGCGAAGACCAAGACCACACCGTTGGCACTTGGCACTGCCCTCATCAAGGCAAAGGATGAGGAGGTACTCGACAAGGCTCAGTATCCATATGGTGAGCTGGTAGGCAGCATGCTCTATCTGGCAGTGTGCACACGTCCCGATGTTGCACATGCTGTGGGAGTACTTGCTCGCTACATGTCTGCACCGAGCATGGAGCACTGGAGAGCAGCAAAGGGAGTACTACGCTATGTTGCTGGGAGCGCAACAGTTGGCATCAAGTTTGGGAGCGGGAGCACTGAGTTGGAGGGCTACTGCGACTCGGACTTTGCTGGTGACCTCAACAGCAGGAGGTCCACTACAGGCTACGTCTTCAAGCTGAACGGAGGCGTGGTGAGCTGGAACAGCAGGCTGCAGCCAACAACAGCAGCATCTACATCAGAGGCTGAGTACATGGCAGCGGCAGCAGCAGTGAAGGAGGCACTCTGGCTTCGCAAGCTCATGGCAGACTTGGAGCACCCCATGGCGTGCATCGTCATCAACTGTGACAACCAAGGAGCCATCAAGTTGTTGAAGCACCCTATCGCCTCGGCAAGGACGAAGCACATTGATGTCATGCATCACTATGTGCGTGACAGAGTTACAAGGAAGGAGGTGGAGTTCCAGTACTGCAACACTGAGGGCATGCTGGCGGACTACATGACAAAGCCATTGTCACCGCTCAAGTTCAAGACTTGTTGCGCAGGACTTGGCATCTGTATTTGACTACAGGAGCAAGCGTTGGAGGTTAAGCTCCTCGCGTGGGAGTGTTGAGAGTCATTCCTACATACAATCAGCATCGACCCTCCACACAGGAGTAGAAGGTCGTAAGGACGAGCACTAGGTCCGGACTTAGCAAGATGGCGTCGTCGGACCAGACTCCGGACTCCAGACTGGAGCCTTACTAACTGCTTCGTATCTCCACGTATACTTACTCATACTAGGCGTATGAGAGCTTGTTGAAAAGCTCTGGTTGTAAGGAAGACAACACAGCTTAGAGCGCGTCAAAAGGCTAAGTATAGCTTACGCAGTGCTTGCAAACGTAGACGTGTGTGTAACTGGCTGGTATAAGAACCAGCGGACAACTTGTAACAGATGAATGTGATGTGACTTGTGTATGCTCTGGTGGCGGTAGCTCTGTCCGTGTGTATCCATGCTTGCCTCAGCTACATGTGCATGCTAGTCCTTCAACAAAGACCCTCCACTTCGACTGGTGCAACGGCTTGAAGCTTGCCATTAATCGCCACGCTGAGGAAGCTCGTGCTGACGCCTTCGGTCGTGTGCTTCCGGACATTATCTGCGTGGAACAATCGGTGCATGGCAAGCCTCAGGCCCGTGCATGCTTCCAGATGGGTCCTGACCCTGGTGTAGGTATGTGCTAGGGCTTTGGCAATTGTGCCAAATTGAAGTGTTGCTGGGTTAGTGGTTATGTCTAATCTTCTGCGTTTCTTGCCCTGTGCAGGCAAGCGGCTTGTATGGCTGGACTTGGCTGGTAGTGCTTCCGGCTACACCAAACCTGGCATGCTTTTTTCGCCGCCTATGCCACAGACCGACTGTAACTGCAACTACCACGGGAGCCACGACTTTGTGCAGCTGCCAGATAAGTAGGCAGGCAGCACCTTATGTGTCTGGGCTTGTGTCGGCAGACTAATCGTGTTTGCAGCTTGCATGTGCAGTGCATGTGTTGTACATAATGTGTGGTGTCTGCAGGGTTAATAGATGTAGTCGTTTGTGTGTTTAAACTCAGTGCAAATGTCATGTGGCTGTGCTTTGTGGCATTGGATGCATCTTGGAGCATGCAGTATGCATTGTGTGTGTATTCAATGCAAACCTCGGACTGCGCTGTATGTCACCAAGCTATGTCTGAGTCTTGCACGCTGTCTAAGCATGCATGCACGTTGAGAGTGTTGTCCTCTTCTGGGTCGGATGAGTTCTCGCCCTCTTCTGCATACTCGTTTGGGTGTGTGGTGATGTTGCGGTCTTCTTCGTCTTCGTCTGCTTCGGAACTGCTGGTGTCGTCATCATCTGACTGCTCATGCCGCGGTGTGGCTTGTGTACAGTCTTAGCTTGGCGCCGCTATATCTTGCAGGTTCTGGCATCCAACGCAACCGCAGCTGGGGCCACACTTGCTGCCATTCTTCTTGCACTTGCACTGTCTGGTCTTGCTTTGACTCTTCTTGCAGTTGCATCCGTGCAACAACAGTTGCGCTCCGGGTTTGGCAGCTTGTATTGTCTCTTCTGTGTCCATCCGTGCCTTGTACAAACCGTCTACTAGGACATATCCTGCCTTGGACAGTGGTGGCATTTGCATTCTAGAAGCACAGCATTGCAACCACATGGTAAGAACCCACAGGCTCCTTTTCGCGTGTAGCTCCAGCGCAGAAGGTGATAGCTTGTCTTCTTTGCTGTCCGTAGTCTTTTTTCAAATGCCTTGTGCTATTGTGTGGAGCCACTGACGCAGGGCTTGTTGGTCTCCTGTGGAGGCTGCGACACCGTTGGTGTCGTAGAATATGTTGGCTGCGCTGTTGCAGTTAGGGAAGACTACCTTGTGCTTCGCGAAGTAGGCAATGAGCCGGAGCAGTACAGCAGTCTCTCCCACTCATTTAGGTCAGAGCTCTTGATGATACACTCTATCTCTTGCCCTAATACTTCTGTCCATAGGAAGTTCTTGCTGATGCCTGCAAAGTAACTCCTGTAGTCGCTTCCAGTTCCTGCGAAGAACAGCAGCAGAAACTTGGCTCGCACTGATGGTGTGATGTCTCTGAGTTGGGGAACGCTTGCAAGGTGGTTGTACAGTGCACTCAGGTCCAAGAAGGGAGCCCGTGCTGTGCACTGTGAGTTGCTTGCTAGCTGGATGTAAATTCGACCTTCCGGCGATTGCCACTGTTCCAGGACAGCTATCCCAATCATCGACACATCTATGTCAAATGAGTAGATGAGGACGCTTTGGTATGCACACCTTAGGGCATGCAGCCAAACCCTGCTGTCTGCTTCGGCATGGTTGCACGCATGCGCATCCGTTTCGAAGAGCTGTAGACCATAGTCAGTATATGCTGCCACTCGAGCTCTGTCTATGATTGCAGGTAAGTTAGAGCCTCCAGCAACGATGAAGGTCTGGCCAGGACGCAGGCAGGTTCAACCATCAAGTTGACACCAGCTCTGGCAAATGTGAGGTCATTAGACTGCACAAGATGCGCTTCATACTTCTATCAGCAAGCAGATTCCTCCAAGATCGGGGCACCTCGCTCTCAAGGGTCAGCTAACTGCATGACCTGCTGGCACCACCATCTCTATTTGCTTACAGGCTACTTTTTACACCCGTGGCATGTGCAGGGTCGTCGAACACAACGTGGAGTGTCTGCACGCTCGGGTTGAACAGCCTTAGCAGCAAGCAAGTGCGGACTATCTGCTGCAGATAGTCCCTCATGGTCATCACGCCAGTGCTGGATCCAGCGTTGATGATGAACATGCCTTCAGCAATCACAGAACCCTCGTAGGATGTCGGGGCAACTGAGATGCAGGGCAGGATGAATCAAGCAGGTTCAAGAACTTGGCCTTGTCGCCCTTCCGCATCTCTCCCTCTTCTATGAAGATGGCCATTTGGATCTTCTGGTAGGAGGCCATGCCTGCCTCAATGGCGCGCCTGACTTCGCCAACTCTTTCAAGATGAGTGTTTTTGTCTTTTGCATGCGATGTAGTGCCCGGCCTTTGTTCACAACTTGCTTCTTGACTTGCATTGTCTTAAGGCCAAACCTTCTGCCCACATTGATTCCAGCCATCTCATTGCAGTGCACAGCCTTCACGAGTAGGCTGAATTGGTCCTGCCCCACCGCATAGTGCTTGCCCAAGTCTGTTGCAGCTGAAGGCGTCGCTTCCCTGCCGGTCACCAGGTGCACCAGACGCTCATCTCTTGCCACCTTCAAGACACCAGCCGTCTCCAACACATCCACCATTGCAGCGACATTGACTGCGGTTTTGTCACTGGGCACGATGATGGAGGCATTAGGTGCAGCGTCATCATCCTTGATACGCAACACATGCAGCAGCCTCTTCAACCCGAGGGCTCGGTGAGAGACATGGGCAGTTTAGCGGGTGATGTAGTCTGGGTTGGGCCTGGTAAGTGTACTTTTGAGGTCTTTGTTGATCAAGGTTTTGTGAGCTTCATCTAGCGCAACATTGCAGTTGCTCTTGCCCGCGATGCTGATTGTAAAGGCACCTTCCTGCAGCTTCTGAAGAATGTCAGGAGGCATGCTGAATGTCCACCAAGTGCTGACTAATAAGGCGCTGGTAGTGTGGTCTGTCCCAGGCGAAGGACAATGGTGAGAGCGTCTTGTAAGCCGCCACGCGCAAATCCCACTTACTGGTGCGTAGTGCAAAATATAGTGCGAGGTAAGCAGCCGCATGACGGGTAGTGAAGTTCCACCACAATGCCCATGTCGCGTCCTCCTCTGCTATGCGTGCTCCATTTGAGAAGAACTCAACACAGTGGCGTAGGTCGTTGAGATCTATGTCATTAACGCTGAAAATGCCAAGTCTGGCCAGGACGTCAGGGTGAGCCCCCATAAAGATGCGTATTTGGTACCTGTAGATAGCCTCCCAGCATTGTAACATGTAGGCATGCATGCGCTTCCATCTAGTACCGTCAGCCAGCATGTTTCGTGCTGTGCTGGCTGAGATGCCAGCGCATACACACATCTTGTCCAGCCCAGCATCCCATTATATCTTGAACAGCACTGGCCACAAGTTGTACAACACATGCCAGTCGCCTGGAAGCGGGAGTAGCCAATCCCAGTAGCCAGGCTCTGTGTGCTTAAAGGTCTGCATGAGACTGAAGGTTTTATGGTCTCGCGCTACTATCACTTTGCAGCCTGACAGGTCTACACGCAGTTGCTCATGTAACTTCAGTGGTGCCAGCTTCAGGTGGTCTGGCTTGTCCGGATTGAAAGGGAGCAGTGGCATGTAGTACACTTGACTGGCACCTGTGGACTCTGGCGCCCCAACGAGATACGCCCACACATTCTTCAGCTTGTCCCGATTCAGATTAGGCAGTTCCGTCCGCTGCCATACAGTATTGTGCAGCGATATCGGGAAGTGTGCAAAGCTGTCTGTCTCAGCCTCAGACTGTTGAGTAATGAGTTCGCTGGTAGGTGGGGACTCGTTTTTGCGGGGCCTTGGGAGCTGTAGAGGGAGCTCCACAGTACATGGGGGTGACATGCCAGCCTGTGACAGTATCCTGAACCTCTGCACAGGCACCTCCTGCATGTGCACTGGTTCTGAACTTGTAGGCTTGGGTATTGCCACCTGAGTTGTCGTGCAGTGGAGATCCTTGTCCGCCCCTCCGTTGTATCTTACTTGTCCTTGGCATTTGAAGTCCCAGTTGTCAACGGTTGCAATAAGAAACTGCTCTCCGCCAGCTTGCACAGGGCAAGGGCTGCTACTGGCCGCCAGGTTGCGCGACATGATGTGCATATCTAATGTAGCCTTGTTGATACACGCCCAATTGGTTGAGGATGAGCTGCAACGTGGGAGAGCCGGAGAAAGCCTGTACAGCCTCCCCCACAGCGACGTGCAAGCGTGGGTACGCATGTGAATCTCTGGTCTAAATGACTCCACTCAGTAGGTATACTGTCCTTAAGTGCTTCACACGCTCCCATTGCTTCATGTTGTCGGGAAAAGTTGTTGTGCCAGTTAGTGCTTCAAATAGACGCAGCAAATCTGGATGGCAGTCTTGCAACTCCTTCTATTTATCAAGAAACCTCACGTCCGGGCATGTGTTACTGTTGGCATTGCTCCTCTTCTTTGATTCCACCTTGATCAGTTGCCTGATGTAAGCTAGTGTCTTGTCACTTAGCTCTAGCTTCTCAACCATCTGCTCCTGTACTTGCTGCTGCACAACACTAAGCATGCATGCAGCTGGATCCACCCAGCTCCTCAGGAGCAACGTCCCATGACGTCTTGATCTCGTGATGACAAATAAAGCGCTCTGCAGTACACGCCTTGCATTTAACCAGGTTGTCGCGCTGACACTGGCTAAGTCTATACAGCGTCCCCACCTCACTCATCTCGAGTGAGGTGGGGACGCTGTACAGACTTAGCCAGTGTCACTGGAGCACTACCTCAGCAGCAACTGCATTGCAATGTATCTCAATGGTTCCACAAAACCTCACTGGAAGCAGCAGCGCCCGCCACTTGCTGCAGAAGCAGCATATGTTCTGCCTCTCTCCCAAGTTGCTGTTGCCAGGCCTGGTCGCTAGGTCCCAATGAGGCCTTCAATGCCTCCAATGCATCTAAAGGTCTTGTGACTTCACTGTGCTAGTCATGCACTTGACCAGCGCTTTCAGAGTCCTGCACTTCAGCGACTCTCACATGTGCGTGCAACTCCAGGGCTTCCTCTTTGGCGTCTGTGAGATCCACATGGAGACCCTGCCACCACGCCAGTAAATCAACAACCTCAGACGGGACTGCTATTTGCACTTGTTGCAAAAGCGCCCTAGTAAGCTCTCACCTCTATCTCATATCGCATATCACATGCCTCCTGCTGAAGACTCAGCACATGTGCCTTCGCAAGTGTGTCTTGACGCTCCAGCTCAATTAGCCTGCCTTCCAGATACTTGGCACGCTCATTGGCAGCATACAAAGCCTGGCGAGTCTGTCTCTCACTGTTGTGCTGCTCCCTAAGTTCTGCGGCTAAGATGTTGGCACGCGTTATGGCGTCCTCTTTGGTGACCCTCAGCAGCTGAGAGCACGACAAACAAAGCAATGAGTATTGCACACATGAGAGCATGTTGAGCCATCAACAACACTCACCTCCGCGTCTCTTATACAGAACTCCAGCTCCGTCTGCATCCCTTGCAGCGAACCTTCACGCGCGGCCACAAGGCCTACAATTGACACATCAGCTCCTGTCTGCTCCCTGGCCAACAAATGCTGCCTCGCCGCCTTCTCCACACTGCAACTATCTGCAACTCTCACTTTGCGCAGCTCAGCATCCAGGGTGGCACCATAAGCTTGCAAGCGTTTGCGCTCACTGACTGCCTCCTCAAAATCCCTAACACGGTTGAGACCCTCCCGCTCTCGTCTCAGTTTAAGAGCTGCAACACTAGCTAATAGCTCCGTATTCTGATCAGCACAACTAGATACCCCTTGACTGCGCTGAGTGTGCTGTGGTTCTAGACCCTCCCCACTATTGCGCATCTGACACTCACTCAACAACTACTATGCATGCTCATTGGCTTCTTCAGCAACAGCCAATGCACTCGCCATTCCATCTAGTTGCTGCAATAGCCCCACTCTCTCAGCTTCCCAAGCTGCCAAGACATCCTGCATATCACATAAGTCTCACAAACATGACCGGCTGCAATGCACATCGTGTATGCAATTGTCCTTGTGCGCACACTTTCTCCTATCCATTCGCTTCAACATCACATATCGCTCACTCTGGTGGCATGCGCTGAGTTGCATCGGCACACATGCATGCACATGTCACACCGCGCATACAATAAACTAACCTGCACTGATGACAAGTTGTCCGCACAAGTTCACATTAAACACGGGCACACTCCCATCAGCCACATGAGAAGCTCCATAACCTCAGGCATAACAGCCAATTTGGTTAAGTGTCTCAACAACACTACACAAAGGATAAGTGTAAGGGCGCACGTATTGCGCTCGCGGACCTCCGACATAGTTGACACTGCAAGGCACACCATTGTGTTGCGATCCGTAGAGCCCACTGGTGTCACCACTCTGGCTAGGCTGCGAGGGCTGGGAGGGTTGAACATTGCCATCATATGAGCGGGGCTGGTGACCACTAGGGAACCGACTGCCGAGTGGGACAGGACGACATCCACTACCGCCCATTCCAGCAAGGTTGACATTCTCTTGGTTGTCACTGCGCCCATTCTGCACAACAGCCAGCGGTTCACCACCAGCTCACACCAAATGCTTGCCATGAAGTACTTATCCATGCCGACCAAACATAACACACACCACATATGCACTGCCGATAGGAGGAGAGATGTATGAAACTGACGCACATCTCGCAGCCTCCTCCTGCAGTCCAACCGACCCTGGTAGACGCCACTCGGGGTGTATACCCTGCAGGACCACCACTTGCATGAATACCACACTCTAGAACACCACAAAGCACAGCCGCCTTGTGTACAGGTAATGAGCAAATGCATGCATGAATGTTAGATGGGGGTTGAAGGCAGTAGTTACAATAGTTACGTGTGGCTAGTATAGGTAGACCCCAGTGGTAAATAATCATTGCATAATAATGAGCTTGGTGAACAAGGCATGTGTCATGCATGTTGCATGTATCATGATCACCTGCATTTTCTGTACACATACCGACTTAGACAACCCACACACACTCACCTGCAGCATATAAAGCGTGCGCCTGTCAGAACCAAGCCTTCAACACCGACCAGAGGTGGCCACAGCTATGAGAACCTCAATATCATTCAGACCATCCGATAGATTGAGGTCCACGCGCAGGGCTTGAATCACATCCTTCCGCTTAGCACGATACTGTTTGGCCGACGCAGCCTGCGCAACCCTTCGCTTCTTCTTAGCAGCCTCGTCACCAGGCGAGGAAGCCCTTTGCTCAGCATTGCGCGGTCTCCTGCCCCGCGCAGCATTGGCCTGCGAAGCATCACCCCCCCGGGCACCAAGCCCCTCACCTTCACCAGCCTACTCCTCAGGCTGACTTCCCGGAAAGTCACCATCAAAATCTCCCCCCCCCACTACCCATCACCCGGCACGATGTCGCCGCTCACAGCAGCCTCCACGCGAACCACACCACAGCCGCCCTCAATACCACGCCCAAGTTGCACGTGCAACAGCTACCTCCATATTGTCAAATATTCAAACTTCGCGCCTCTCCACACACACACACCGCTCAAAACGTCACCAACCACCGACACAAGCAATCATCAACGATCCATGTCAGCCCACAATGACGCCGACAGTAGTCGACCCATGCGTACCATCAACCTGCTCTGACCACTTGCAATGACGGCAACAGCAGCTGACACAACTCACCGCAGTTAGCGCAACATCATGAAAATTGAAACAATCGAAACCCCTCGGGACCCTTGACTGAGCTGGGAAAGCGCCGCGCGCACACACCGGACAACCTGGGTTCAAGTTCGGCTGCACGCCACAAGTGTTGCTTGACTAAGCTTTTCGAAATGCCGCGCGCCGAGCGTGCGAGTTAATGGAACTCGCATACCTTGAAAAGTGCGCCATCAGCAATTTCACTTAAAATCCGGCGATTTTTTCATGATATCAAGCCCGTCAAATCAGTCCCAATTCTCTTTAAAAAGTGTCCCCCCGGATGGTGCAACACGCCAGGAGTTCTCTCAGCATCTTTTATGCGAAATATGGGTTTGCTATTGATCTTGACTGCCATGCTGATTAGGATTTGTACTGCATACCAAACACACGGTTGCCTGCATGCACGCAAAATGATACTTGCATATGCAATAATATGAACTATCCAAGTGCATGCAAAGCGCACCACAGACAATGACACTCAGCATAGGCAAGCAAAACAGCGTAGGCCAACATACAAGGCAAGCTAGGCAAGGCGGGGAATGAAATTAAGACAGGGGCAATGCAATTCATGTGCCGTAGTCAAGTGAATGGTAAGGGCGGGGATGAGGGCGGAGTAGGGAGCAGGGCAGGGCAAGCAAAGTAGCGGCAATGGTGAACCACCTGTGGCCATGCGCCAGGCGTTAGAGGACCCCAGAAGAGCTTGTACAGCAGCAATAGCATCAGCAAGGCGAGGGCGAGGGCGAGGGGGAGGGTGAGGGCGTGGGTGCAACATCCAAGTCCATGCACTTGCACAAGTTAATAGTCTGAAGACCGTACACGGTCGCTCGCTGTGATGGTCCCACCTTCGTATGGTGGTTAACATTAGGTGAGCTATTTGTGTATGCTTCTAAGATGAATGCGACACGCCTCACCCTTTACTGTTGCATGTCAGAATACAAGAATGGAGCATTCAAGTCGCCTGCATGGATCAGCCTTTTGCATTTTTGTCAACGCGTACACGCACATGCACAAGCACTCTTGCACACATATGCATCATATTGCCAATAGGGTGAAGCGTGTCAAAGAGACAGACTGCGTGCCGGTGAAGAGGCTTGTGTGTAGCCTCTTCTACATTCACAAACTATAGGCGCTTGTCACTTGCAGTCACACCGCTCCTTCTCAGGCTCCTCGTCCTCCTCCACGGCCACCACCGCCGCCGCCCACGACACACTAACATACAGGTTGAGGGCAACAATAACCAATCTCGCGGAGGCATGTGCAGGCGGTGGGTGCCATGGAGCCGGCGGCGCAGGGGGACGGCGGCGGCGGGGGAGTGAGCAATGCGCCTCCGTCTGTGACAGCCACGATGGAAAAGCAGCTGCGCTCAGAGTTGGAGGACTGCTTCCTCAAGAAGTAAGCGCCGCTGACTGGCTGGCTGACCAGGCGGGCCGGCTGGACCTTTCGTAATCGCTATTGTTGCTGCTACTGTGGTCGTAATTATTGGTGCTGCTGTTGTCGATGCTCATTGTGCTGGCGGCGTCTTGCGATTGTTGTCAGCACTCCCATGGTTCTGTTTGTCGCCGTTGTTGCTCAAGTAGCTGCATGAAGGCTAGGCATTGCCACAGAGTACACAACCAGTCACACATACCTTGATTGCCGTTCTACTTCCGGTTCCTCAATGTATGCTTAATTGCATGCGTTTGTGTAAAGAAAGCACCCTTAAGCAACAGTCAGCTGGAGGAAGAAAGACAGCCCAAACTTTCAAATCGCCTGGATGGTTGTTCCCATCTGTGGTCATCCGTACTTGTTGCTGACTACAAACTGCATTTGTGCTGCAGCAGCTCATGGGCGTGTTGTGCTATCGGCGTGTTGCTCGCGGTGCCGATAGGCATTCGCCAGCGCTCACTGCTTCCGCTTGTGTTTCTGGGCGGTGGCGGCACTCTCCTTGACTTGGCTGTCGGTAAGCCCAAGGCTCTGCTGCACTCTGTTGAGATTGTTTCACCCACAGGCTGGAGCAGCGCATGCAAGTGCACCTCTTGGAAATTGTGCAATCACAAGTTACCATATTAGTTGTAAAGCATGCCTCCGTTGCTACTCTGCGCAGAAGGGTTCCTACAACGCTCTCAGACTGTGCAGTAAATGTGGGCTAATCTTAGCTACAAGATTGCATGTGCAAGTACACAAAACATCATTAGAGCGACATATTCGCAGGTTACAAGCGCTGCTCTACTCAGCGTGAAGCCCTGAACGCATTCCTTGAGGCACAAAAACAGGGCACAGCACAAAGTGGTGTGGCGACGACAGAAGAAAATCTGCAAGACTAGATTCCATCAAGCTTCAATGATACAAGTTTGCAACTGGTCTGCATCGCGCAGACTGCATGGCAAGATGCCTGAGAACAAGGTGCAACACAGTTTGATCCAAGCAGCGTTTGGCTCAATGTTCAATGTGCTTTTCGCATGCTGTTTGGACTGATGACAGGCTTGCATTGAGCAGGCTTTACCTTGACTGAAGGGTTTTATGCCTGATGCAGTTCTGAGACATGCCGCAGCGGGAGTGGCTGCGTGTGGTTGAAATCTTTCTAGGCCCATGTGCAAGATGGGGTGCCACCAACCTTAACTGATGCTAGCAACACTTCACACAGTGTCCAAGTGCCACTAACTGCTGCAAGAATTGCTGCAAGCATGGTAACCACAGCAAGCTGTCAACTGTATGGAACATATACTAAGTATACATACAACGTGGCGTATGTATATTATCTGCGTGTGCAAGCACTCATGCGCATGCAGTCCACACGCACAGCGGCACAGCGAGGCAGCAGGCAGCAGTTTGTTACCAGAGGCGCAGGGGTGTGATGCTGCAAAAGTTGAGTTCACCGTTTGTGGTAGCCTTGCACTACACAACGCCCATGCATGGTGAAGCAATGCAGCTTCAATGTGCACACCTGTGGAAGTGACACCTCAAACTGAGCGGTTAGCTGTGCCTGGGCGTCGATGTTCTCATCTCCGCATCCTCACCGTCATCCTCATAATCATCTTCGTCGTCCTCTCCGTCTTCATCGCTCACATCCGAATCACCATCCGCAGCTGTCCAACTGTTTCCTTCTGCATGTACTAGTCTGCCAGGTGGCAGAGGAGGCCTGCCGATACTTGGCATGCCTTCTGCAACTTCCTGTGCTCTATCGACTTGCTCTTGACGCAAACGTGCAGACTCCGCCACGGTTATGCTGGCCACCATACGCGGAACAGAGCCTGCTGCCCGCACCGCAGCGTTGGCAGTAGACATTGCATGATGGACACCAATTTCCTGCATAGAGCTCATATTGCGTGAGACAAGGGGTAAATTATTGTGCATGTGGCTCACAAGACAATGTTCTGCACCCCACGTTGCAAGTCTGCCCACCTGAGCTTGTTGCATGACTGCATCTGCTGGACCTTGTCGACTGCGTTGCACTGGGTCCAATGGCTCCAACGTGCCGTGTCGCAACCGAATGCCCTGTTTTGCAAAGTGACGCTCGCGTGCCGATTGTATGGGCAGTTCCACCAGAGCTCTTTGTCGCAGCTGCACTGAGGCTGCTGTGCTGCTTATTGTGACTTCCTGCAACGCTGATGCCAGGCTGCTTGTCGCTGAAGCCTCAACAGCACGGCGCAGCTCAGCAATCCTTTGCTCGATCTACCATGCCCCATGCAACTTAGCAAACACACTACCAGCCATGCAACATGGCACGACTAGGAGTGGCCAACTGACCTTCCTGCCATCATCAGGAACGCGTAGCTGCCCTGACCTTACTTGCTCTAACAGTTTCAGCTGTTGTGAGAGCAGTGACTCGGCGCTGGCGGAAGCACGTCTGCTCGATGCGAGTTCTTTGGCGGCCGCCATGCATGCAGTCAATGTGGGTAGCTCGTTGCAGTATCACAAGTCGTCATATGACACATGCTTTTTTACTTTGCACCCTGGTGAGTTCGGATCTTCCGCACCACAACAGTCGAAGAACTTTGCAGGCCAGCCTTCAGCGTCCTCGCACTCGTAATACTTCTTGCCTTCAGGATGGTACCGGCAAACGTACATTCCAGGATGAATTCTGCATACCATGAGACCAGATATAGGTGACCAACATTGTTTTCTTACGCCCCGCAACAGATGGCCTTAAAGCGCAGCTATTTCGATCACTCCCGCTTGCTGAACGTTACAGACTTGCATGTTACCTGCAAACGCCGTTAGAGTTGCTGCTATCAGAGTAGTGGGTCTTGCATTGACGACAAATCTTAGTGTCAGCGCCAGTGCTTGCCATGTCTGCATTGCCCACGCGACTTGTATGTCGACAACAGAAAAACGCCAGGCAAGTGATTATTTGCAGCCCAGCTGGTCGCACAAAGGCATGCAGTTTGGGGTTTGAGGGTGGCAGGCTAAAGTAGGGAAAGAGGATGGCAAACAACAGGCATTTGCAGTGAGCGACGAAACAGACTGATTCTGCGGAAGAAAGTTTACAACATTACAAGAATTGAACAATAAATGTTGTAATCAACGCACAGCTGACTACGTGTGTATAGATGAGCTTGCTGCACATGCACAATCGCTAAACGGCAAAACACGTTACCCGTTAGCCAGCCCTCATGTTAGCTGAATTTCCCATAGCGTGCGGAAACGCTTGCTCAAGCACACAGCGCACCCTACGAGACTACCTCCTCGACGTAGACGCTACCACCAACGCCACCACCAACACTGCCGCCGCTGCCGCCACCACCAGTCAGGCCTTCCGCCGGCCAAGGGAATTATTCAACGCTGCCGTCCTTGAAACCCCGGTAGCCACTTGTTTAGAGGATTCGAGGCAAACCACGTTACATTGTAAGGAACTCGTCGCTTTCGGGGCGTTCTGTCGGGGCGCGGCTTTCCCGCCAATTTGCTGGCTTCTTGGGGATGAACCCCAGTCCTCAATATTTCTCCAGGACTGAGTGCCCCAGTGGCTTGGCTTTGCTGCCTGCTTTGCCTGCCGTCTCTGCTGTTTGCTCCGCTCGCTGCTCTTCTCTGCGGTTGCCTTGCCTTTTGGGCAGGCTTGGCCTGGTTGTTTTGGGGGTCAAAACCCTAGCTGGGAGGCGTGGTGCGTTGTCAGCGGCGGTAGGCGGCGCTGGTCTGGCCTTGCAAGGCGTTGCTAGGGGTGCTGTTGGTTGGATCGGTCTGTCTTTGCTCATGTGGCGTGGTTGGTGAGGAGTGAGGCGGCCTTACGCACTGATCTCTCTTGACGCTAGAACTGGGTTGGTCAGGATGCCCTTGCTTAAGCGCAAGGCCTATCAGCTGGCCCCTCGGCCAGCTGACCTGCGCCCTGACGAAGAGGTGTACTACGTGCGCTTCACTGGCGAGTGCTTCAGGCACTATGAGTATCCTCACACGCAGTTACTTGTGACATTGTGCCTCTTGCATGGTTACTGCATGTGTGGCTGTGTGCGTGTCTCGTGCTTGCTGCTTGCTTTCATTGTAATCAGAGCTTGCATTGTTTTCATAGTAACCAGAGCTTCTTTTGCGGTGCTGTGTACCTGTTGCGTCTCACATTGCATGCAGCATGCATGTTGAGTGCTATGCACGATAAGTGCTCATTTACCGGAAATGCTGGGTTTATACAAATTGCAGTGTTGGGCATAAACTCATGCATCAAGTCTGGCTGGTAGGCTTGCATGCGAGATCCCAGTGTATCTTTTGCTAGCATGCGCATGTACTTGCGTTTGATTTCAACAAGATAATGCTTGTGCACAGTTCACGCGTCTTTTGCCGTTTAACAGTTTGTGCCTTTCGCTGGACTTGCTCACGGGCACTGCACTTGTGCATAGCCGTTGTTACAGTGCAATAAGTGGTCGTGCATTGGCAGTATTGGTGTGCATCTAGAGTCAGCTTTCACTCTGTGTCCTTAACTTGGGGCTCAGCGAGTACATCAGGCGCATCAAGCTTTACCGGCAGCGCATATGGACATGTCGTGTCACTGGCAAGACCAATCTGACATACGAAGAAGCACTGGTCTCAGAGAACAAAGCTGCAGCAAAGATCCAGCAGTTCCCTCAAGAATACATTGCACCTGTGCTGCAACTGGTCCAGTTCAGTATCCAGCTCAATGCTTGCGTGCATCAATATGCTTGTACTGTACATATTGATTGCTTTAGGGATACGTCCATCACTTGATGTTGCACGTTCACTTAACCACTCCATAGGTCAGGACAGATTGGACGTGCTGGTTGATAAGATACATAAAGCTTTTGCAGATCGATACGCAGCAGGGGAGGAGGTGCTTGCCAACTATGAGGGGGAAGCGTGCGTGGTTAAGCTATGCAGCTCTTGTTGTCGTAAGCATGCGGACACACTTCGTTCGTTCTTTTTGACACTCGAGTCCATTACAGTTATAGATGCAAAGTGGTGGCGGAGGTTGTGCCGAGTAAGAAGTACCGAGTAGGATGGATTTCGGAAGTCGAGGGGCATCCTTTTGTCAGGGAGTCTGTTGAGGACGTAGCAAACCTATCGTAAGTGTCAGCACTGGTTGCTTTGGGGGCGGAAGGGGTGTGTGCAATGTCTCGAAAGTGCGTTGTATCAAGTATATTGAGTTACATGTGTGACAAGGCGTGGATGGTTGAACATGCTAGTTAGCTCAGCTCACATTCTCTACGTTCAGGAGGAAAAAGCCGCCTTTGACTCGTGTGATGCTAAAGAACTTCATCAGAGACGCCGCCTCGGTGGGAAACATCCACAACATCTTGTGGGTTGTACAGCCAACGCTAGCCAAACGTCACAACATACCAACGGTACCACCAGAACATCTACGGGAGGTGTACGATCAGGTCCATGCGGTCAGTGACAGTCGCAGGGCAGCACAGGCCAGGGACAAGGTGTGTGTGCGGTCGCATGCATGTACCCGCATACATGCTTGCACACAGACATGCGCACATGCACGCATGCGTGTCTGCATGCGTACGTGTGAATCCCCCCCCCTCCCCCTTCTGGCGCACATCTGTCACGCAGCTGATGTGCTACTTGACATCGCAGGCGCAGGCCCAGGCAAAGGCAAGGGCTGAACAGCATGAGCAGCGGGTCAAACAAGAAGCTGCCGGTGCGCACATGCTGAGTGCCCAGATGCCTACCAGTAAACACACGAGTGCACATGCTAATTGGTCAGATTTGCAGAACCTCCCATCAAGTATCCAATGGAGGATTCGGGTGTTCAACCTGGCCCAGATGATCCTGAGTTCACGGTGCGGCCTTCCCCTTCCAAAGATTTCTGCGTGCGGGAAGAAAGTGTGGGCGACCTGCTGATGGTTTGGGACTTCCTCATGTGCTTTGGGTACACGTTTTACTTGTTGGAGGCAATGGCGTAACTAATTGATGCGCAATGCAAGTTGGTCATGGTAGCTTACCAGGTATTGGTTTTCTCAGGAAGGCGTTGCGGCTATCACCATTCACTTTGGATGACTGGGAGCGGGCTATCGTGTTCACTGATGATGAAGTTCCCCTCTTATCAGAAGCTCATACATGCTTGCTAAGCACGCTCTTTGATGACCCTGACTTTAAGGAGGAGCTGACTAGACAAAAGCGGCATACAAAGGTGCACATCGGCTGTGTGGAAAACTTATGCCAACCTCGCGTGTTGTGGTTACATAGATGACGTCAGCAACCAATTAACATCACATCCTGCAGGTCTCGATGAACACGTGGATGGCTAATACTGCTGACTTCATTGAGGCTACTAGCAATCGCGAAGTGTGGCACTGTTTGCCACATTTGCAACCTGGCAAGTACTGGAGCTTGGACTCGAGTTGGAAGCTTGCCATCCTTCGCAGTTTGTGCGATGCTACCATCAACGCCGATCGCATCAGGCATGTTGCCTTACTCCACACAAGTTGTTTGCTTCAACGCGCTGACTGGAATAGTGGTCTGTTAGAGTGCAGCTGGAGGAGAATGCCCAGCTATACCGGGAAGCAAAGGTACAGTTGCGACAGCTTTCTATAGAGGACAGGAAGCGAGAGCGGGTAGAGGTATTGACAAAGAAGCAGTTGGAGAGTGCACGTGATGAGCAACCATCCACACCCTCCGCTGCCGAAGAGGAAGCGCTAGAGAATGAGTATAGGGGGAACGGCCTTGTGAATGGACAAGCAGCATCTATATCAAAAGCAAATGGGTTGCACAAGTCAGAGTCGGCAGCCTCCATTGATCCTGTATCGAGCGAGTGAGTACATTGCTGCTCGCATCGTGCAGACGCTGTCGATTGGGTGGTGTTGTTGAGTACTGCATGTGGCAGAGCCAATGAGGCAGAGGGCGTGTCGAAGACGAAGATGCGTCAAGCTCGTCTTGCCAAGCAACAAGCACTGCGGCAGGCTGAAGACGAGCAGCGGAAGCGCAAGTATGATGCTCGCTCTCTCTCTCTCTCTCTCTCTCTCTCTCTCTCTCTCTCTCTCTCTCTCTCTCTCTCTCTCTCTCTCTCTCTCTCTCTCTCTCTCTCTCTCTCTCTCTCTCTCTCTCTCTCTCTCTCTCTCTCTCTCTCTCTCTCTCTCTCTCTCTCTCTCTCTCTCTCTCTCTCTCTCTCTCTCTCTCTCTCTCTCTCTCTCTCTCTCTCTCTCTCTCTCTCTCTCTCTCTCTCTCTCTCTCTCTCTCTCTCTCTCTCTCTCTCTCTCTCTCTCTCTCTCTCTCTCTCTCTCTCTCTCTCTCTCTCTCTCTCTCTCTCTCTCTCTCTCTCTCTCTCTCTCTCTCTCTCTCTCTCTCTCTCTCTCTCTCTCTCTCTCTCTCTCTCTCTCTCTCTCTCTCTCTCTCTCTCTCTCTCTCTCTCTCTCTCTCTCTCTCTCTCTCTCTCTCTCTCTCTCTCTCTCTCTCTCTCTCTCTCTCTCTCTCTCTCTCTCTCTCTCTCTCTCTCTCTCTCTCTCTCTCTCTCTCTCTCTCTCTCTCTCTCTCTCTCTCTCTCTCTCTCTCTCTCTCTCTCTCTCTCTCTCTCTCTCTCTCTCTCTCTCTCTCTCTCTCTCTCTCTCTCTCTCTCTCTCTCTCTCTCTCTCTCTCTCTCTCTCTCTCTCTCTCTCTCTCTCTCTCTCTCTCTCTCTCTCTCTCTCTCTCTCTCTCTCTCTCTCTCTCTCTCTCTCTCTCTCTCTCTCTCTCTCTCTCTCTCTCTCTCTCTCTCTCTCTCTCTCTCTCTCTCTCTCTCTCTCTCTCTCTCTCTCTCTCTCTCTCTCTCTCTCTCTCTCTCTCTCTCTCTCTCTCTCTCTCTCTCTCTCTCTCTCTCTCTCTCTCTCTCTCTCTCTCTCTCTCTCTCTCTCTCTCTCTCTCTCTCTCTCTCTCTCTCTCTNGCAGGACAGTAAAAGAAGGGCTTACCAGTCCGCGCTAGCCGAGCGCAGAAAGCAAGAAGAGCAGGCCGAAACTGCAAAAAGAAAGGCAAGTTGTTTGCATTCGTGCGGCCCAAGTTGGCTTGTCTTGCACAATTCTGTCTCTATGGTGAGGCAACTGGTTTGGCATCATCAGATTGAAGCATGTGAGCGTGAGTTGGAGCGTGTTACTGTCCGCACTTCACCACTGGGACTGGACCGAAGCTTCAACAGTTACTGGTTCTTTCCTCGGGAAGGGAGGCTGTTCGTTGAAGAACCGGAGTCGCGAGGCTGGGGTTACTACAGTTCAAAAGAGCAGGTAAGGCACTCGCGCTTGTTATCTCAGCAGCGTGTGGTACGTGCATGTTGGTCACATGCATGTGCATGCACTGTCTGTCCGTCCTCATGTATGGTACAATGTTGTTGTGCAGTTAGACAGCTTGTACGGGTCTCTGAATACCAAAGGCATCCGAGAGCATGCCTTGCAGAAGAAGTTGGAGAAGAATTACATCCGTCTCAGGCAAGCGCTGCTTTCTGCACACCATGCTATCTCTTGTTGTCATGCTGTACCTTACTCTGTCGTGGCCTATCACAACGTTGGGAAGGACGATTCCACCATGTATGTGAACGATGGATGTAGTGTCTACTAACGCCTCTATCACAGCCATGCTATGGCGAAACGGGCCAAGGACATTGTACAGCGCATCAGCTGTGAAGAGTCAACTGTGCGGCGCTCGCTGAGGGTAAAGTCAACGCCAAGGCAGGAAACATTCTTTGCGTATGTTAATAAGTATGCCTCTTGAGTTCAAACCAAGATCATCCAAGTCAACTTGGCTCAACTCACTCTTGGCTTTCTGCCCGCTTGGTCACTAGCGACACATCGCTCTTGCAAATGCCATGTACCATCATGATGTTTGCAAACAATCCCCATCATCCCAGATTATTCAGCCACTGGAACACTGGACAGCTTGATGGCAAGTGAGCAATTGTGCGCAATTAAACACAATGCAAGGTGCATGGCATTAGAGAACTGCCTTTGAGTCCAGTGTCAGTGCAAGCTGACACCTGGCATGCTTCTTCTTTCTTTGCATCAAACATACCATCTCACTAGCATACAACGCATGCAGGATATATCTAATCTCGTTTGTGCAAAGTTTTTGCATAATTTAGTGCGTGCCGTAAGAACCGTTGCCGGCTTCTGTCGCCAAAAGCACGGTAAAGCGCAAGCAAGCGAGCGTCGGCAGCAAGCGCCAGGCTCACAAGCTGGTCTTCTTCTGTGTCTGACATCCAGTGTGCGTCCTTGGCTTCTGGGGGCGGTGCCAGGGCTGTGCTTGACAATACTGCTGTTGCGGTAGCGTTAAGGAGGGTGTCGAACGCCTTTTCAGCACCATTGACGTCCCTCCGCGCGGGCTGTGTGTGGTTCGCATCAAGCATCTCTTGCTCCACATGCAGCTCTGCTAGTAAGGTAAGTAAGCCCTCAACTTGTAGTTGATCTTGACCTGCACATACACATTGATGAGGTGGTGTCCGTGCTACAACTTTGTAACAACAACAGGGCTTTGGCGAACAGAGTGTTTGCTGCGTGCTGAGAAGGGGCAAGGACTTCGCTGCCAGGGACATGCTTGCACGACCAGCACAGCAACTCACCAACTGCCGTTTTGGAGCTGGACTGCTGCTTTGAGTTGCTGGACCGGCGCGGGATAGGTGTGATACTTTCTGACACGCGCGCGAACACCAACCAGGCATTGTCAGGCAGCGTGTTCACCTCTTTGGCAGTGGTGAGGGGCTCCTACAACAAGCAGCATATCACTCACATGCCTCAACAGAATGACATGACTACAACACGCCATCTGCTTTGTTCAACTATAACCAGCCTACTGCTACTGCATCTACACAGATGGCCACCATCATGACTGCGCGACACATAAGAATGATCACAACACGCAAAACTGTATGCCTTGACTTTGCAGAACTTACATAGAAGGTTGTTCCTCCAAAGGACACCCAATGAGAAAGCTGCACCACTTCTGAAGCGCGTCGCAATTTAAACTCCGTAGCAACTGCATTCTTCAATGCTGCCTGTGTGCACATGCAGCGTTATGATCTTCAGATCATAACACATGCATGGACGCAGAAACATATGGACGCTCCTTAAATGTGTGCGCGCACGCACTCCCACATGCATACAGACTCGCATTCACACTTGTGCTTGATGCATGTGTCATGCTTGTGGCATACAGCACTTGCATTTCCTGCACACACGTGCACGCACATGCAGGACCCATGCTTACCAGGCCAGGGCGCCTGATGGTGACGCTTTTCATCTTGCCGTCAGGAACATCGGACACGCCTTTCTCATTGTCACCAAGCTGCCATTCCACAATGCGAAAAGTCTTCCCAAACACAAACGTGCGCCAATAAAGCGCCGCAACACTCGCGCCGCCCAATGTCCGCCATGTCGTGTCCACGCTCTGCCCAATTGTGCCAGCAAGCCCAGCCACACCCACCGCACTCGACACAGCACCTAAGCAAACAAGCGGTTGTCGAACTAAAACAACTGCAAGGAACTGCGTCATAACATCACAACCACTGCGGTAAGTAAACCAAAGCATACTCAATCAACCAGCTAAGCAAGCAACGCCACAGGCTGTTTGAGGAGAAAGTTGTACCATAACAGCAGAGCTTTTGTGTACCTGATGAAGCGGCTCCAAAGCCAATGGAGCCCCCGAGCTTGGCGGCGAGGCCGAGAGTGCCCGCAGCGCCGGCAGTGCCAGCAAGATAAGAGTAGAAGGGGCTCATTGGGCTCTGGCTGAGGTGTTGCGCGACGGCTGCGGACACGGGGTTGTTGTTCACTGAGCTTGGAGATGGGCTGGCACTTGGCATGGAAAAGGTGGAGGGGGAGGAGTGGGGCGTCAGAAACAAGTGGATAACAACCCAGGCAATGGCCAGCGGAGACACTGTAATGAGCAGCTGCAGCACAACAGCTCGCAGCCGCCTTCGCTGCTCCTTCGCAGCAGCTTCCTGCCCAAACAACTTACTCAACGCAAACCTTGAAGCACGTAAGGTTGGTACAGCTTTACTGCTGCACTAGTGTATGTATACATGGAGAGGGCTTTTAGTACAAAATGTTACTGGTTCAATTCAGCAGCTAAGCCAGTACGAGTGCAACACTGTGGTGCACGTCAAGCGCATGCCATCATTTCATGTGACATGTCAACACTCTAACACCGACAAGCAGATCGCTGCTGCCATGCAGGCAAAAAGCTCAGTGCAAATTGTACATTTGTTCACTGCATGAACATCCGGCTGCTTGGCCTTGGCCAGCTGGCATACCTGTGACGCCTCAGGTTCATCAGGGGGCACAAAGGTGGTTTCCAGCAGGCCGCCTTTGGGCAGACCAAGAGCACGCTTCCACCACCATCGGCTCTCTTCCACTGTACACTCCTCATCGACACAGTTCATAAACGTGGATTCATCATCCACATCCCCGGAATCGCCACTGGTAGTTAGCAACTGTGATCTGTACTCCTAAAAGAGGATAGCTGTGATAAGTACGCACTGTACTACCAACAGTGATGGACTTGCCATGTAGCTTGTACAATAACAGTAATGTTGCACTCATACGTGTATTTGCGCGCATGCAGCACACCACAACAAGCAGTACCTCGCTGGACATATTGTGTATAGCATGTTCGATTGCAGCATGCCGGCGCTCGCGTGCATTTGTAACCTGCGTAGCCGCTCCCTTATGTCCGTCATGACCACTGGTGCTTGTGCCGTTGCTGCTGCTTTGAACATGGGTGTTACTTGTTGATGGTGATGCTATGTTTGCTGAGTTGTCCGCATGCGAGTCCACCAACATATCCTCCTCCACCTCGATATGTACGTGCGTGCCATTGCTGCTGCCATGCGCATTGCACACTCGCAACCTCAACCTTTGCCTTTGCGTGTTTGTCCTGTGCCTGCTCTTCCAGCTTGGATGCCGAAGCGAGCGATGCTCACTCACAGACCGCGCAAACCCTCGAGGATGGACTACGCATGCTCGTCCCAGCCACTGGCTGTGGCTGATGCTTAGCGCATCCAATGCCATCAGCTGGCAAGCTAGCAAGCATAGACTCCGCGACCCCAGCAGCAGGAGAAGGTACCATCAAACTGGGGGCGTCAAACTGCATCGCTTTCCTTGTGAACCATCAGCATCTTGTGGGGAGGGACTCACCAGCTCCCTATGCAGTGCACTACCTGCACATCCGGTGTGTCACTTGCTGATGTTAGGTACAACAAGTACCTTGCAGCATTGGCCATTGAAAAGCACAGCTGCTACTACTTGGATCCCATCATCTGATGGACCAAATGTACTGGCAGTGCTAATCAGCGCTACAAGTTGTCCAACAAACAATGGACTCACTACAGGGTAATATGGTGCTTGCAAGTGGACTGGCTTGCGCTGTAATCATGGCGAATTGAGCTGAACGAGGGAACACAGCTACCAAGAAGGCATTACAGTTCAAAAACAAACAATCGCGAGAACAAACCAGCTCAACGGCAGCGCCATTGCCACCCGACAGCTGACAAGCTGACAATGCCAAAGTCATACCTGCCACTGCCACAGCCAAGGCCCCAACGAGCAGCTGAAGATCCGAGGTAAACTGCTTATCCACCGTTGCACAAGAAAGCAGCTGTGTACGGCTACGCCCTTGATTCGCCTTACTGCCTGTGCGCCTTGACAGGGTTCTCCTCCGCCACCGCCGCTCTGCAGTGTGTGCCGTTCGCCACTGGACACGTCAGACCGACCCTTGGAGGCAAGCCGCGGTCAGACACGCAACGCGGTTACGTCACATGCGCTGCAGACCTGCCCCACGCGTGTTACGCTCGTGTGGAGAAAGAAAACATCTCGGGTGACAGTGGGGCGTTCATGACCATGGCATAAATGGAATTGCCGAGTTAGCAATACCGGTATACAACTAGTGCATGGCAGCTTCCATGACATCAAGTTGCACATCACATACCACAAAGGGACACCGCAAACAGATACCATATTGAGTATGGAAATTTAAGCAATTTTATCATTGCTTGCTGGTACTGTGATGTTTTTATTATTGCAAATGAGAGGGTTGACCCCGCCGTTTCTCTATCTCAACATGCGTCGTGCGCATTTTATAGAGGCCGTGTGGCATGGCCTTGACCATGAAAGGGAGTGGATTGAATATGTTGAAGTCGCTGTTGATAATTTTGATGCGTTAACCCGAATGCAAGTGGGAGAATGGGGTTGAACTCCAGACGACAGTTGCAAAATCGGAATCGATGGTCATACTTGTAAACTCGTGTACACAATGACTCTTGCTCACTCACCTGCCACTGGTGGCACCTAGTGAGTAGGCATGGGCTACCGAGTCATGCATGCATGTAGGCATAATATACATAACTCTGCGTCTCTGCAGGTGGGGATACATCCTTTGCTTGCATCAGTCTCACATCCTGCCTGCTGTTGCGACGTCCATCCTGCATTGCACATAGGTAGTCCCCGGGGCTATTGGTAATAGCCGGCCCGGCTATAACGACAGGGGTCCTTTGGGTAGGTGTTGATATAGCGTACTATATTCAGTATCAAATGCAATTATGCAATAATTGAGCATGGCTTGTCCTATTTTGCGTGTATGTGCAATAGTGCATGTGTGTGTATGTGCGCGCGTATATGTGTGTATGCAAGTGCCCGCATGCGCGTTCGTGTACTACACGTGTACTACACGTAGTACGTGCTAGTGTATGTGAGTCGTATGTACGATTGTCTATTGTGCCTCACAATAGACACTCGCTGGGCTGAGCACGACCATTGTTATACCTTATAGAGTAATTATAGCTGGGCACTGAATGGAAATTCAACCTACAATTTTACTCAGTGGCCAGCTGAATGCTCCATTGCATGAAGCAACGTAGATGCAAGGCTTTAAAGGTATAGCCCCGACAGACACTCCATCTTTATAAGACACGTGAGTACACGTGAATGTGTAGTCTGCGAGCAACATGCACAGCAACCCAACTTATATACCTTGAGAATTTCGTACACTTGATGTAACCAGCAAGCATGCAGCGGCTGTTATTACAAGCCGTTGCACCTATGGCATTGCAACAGTATTAGTTGCACCGCATGATGCATGCATGCACTACTAGCAGTGTGCTACTTTACATATTCTCAACATGCATAGAACTCAAGCCATGTCAAGGTCGGTCACAGCATTGCAGTGAAGTGCAGACACTCAATCCACACGCACGTGCGCACGCCGGTCACATGCGTACCCAACTCCTATACATATGTACATGGGTGTGCAACGCGCTGTGCTACACTCCCTTACACATATAGGCTGATCTGAGTAGCAGATGCAAGGCAAACCAAACAGATGCCAGGCACAGCAGCAATGGCAGAGGCAAGATAGAGCTCTATCTCAACAGTGGAGTACACACTAAGTATGTGCTTGTCTAAGTGCGTGCATGTGGGGCGGAGGGGTACGGTTGGGCAGGGCAACAAGGCAAGGCAGCAACACCAACCTTTAGCAACAGATGAGTACACAACACCCACCTGCATGCGCGCGCCCATCACACATTGCACCCACCCACATCACACACACTCCCATACCCATCACCAACCACACCCGCACATGCAATGCATATGGTAGGGCAATCGGGGCCATTAGCAAACATGGCATGACACTACACACAACAAGACTTAGTAACAACGGCCACAAGCCAAACACAAGCAAGGACAAACCAAGCACAGCTATACAATTACACTATGGGGGACTGGACCCTATGTGCGTGCAAAGGTGGATGGCGCGGGCAAGGAGCATTGGCAGCAGCCGCAGCAGTGGCCCAGGTACCTGCGGTGCCAAGGATGCATGCCCATGCTACCCATGTCGCCCACACCGCTGCACCCATGCAGTCCACGCCACTTCACCCACGCTGCTGCGCCACCCGCGCCACCCCTCACTCCATGGCCTGCACTGCATCGGCCTCCGCAGCTGGAGGGCCAAAGGTCACGCATTGGGTTTGGACGCCGTGCATGGGACCATCGAAGCGTGCCATCCCTTGTACACACACAGGGCGTGTGTGCACAGACGATCTTGCACACGCACAGGCGCACTTACACATATCATGCTACTGGTCTGTCCCTGCTATGGCTACCACTGCTGCTGCTGTACATCATTGCGCCGGCCTCTAACCAAACGTCCGTGGCAGCGAGGTAGAGTGTGGGAGGGATAAAGTACCAAAATGAAAAATGTAATGCGCGCATGCATGGATGTGTTACAAGCTTGGTTCCTTGGTGCTGTTGGTTTTCTTGACTGTGCCTCGCGCACCACGCACACATACATATGTACACCTGCACTTGTTGAATGCCCCAACTTGACCGACGCAGTTTCTGTTACCACATATGTACAGATATAATCGTGCTGTTGAGACACTACAAAGTTTCAACCAAGTTGTAATGATGCCTCATGACGGAGTCGTAGTTCTCACGATAGAGCTTTGTGGCTTTCGGCATGTGCTCAAGGATGTCTTTGGCGGTCATCCCGTCTTGCCCCAACTCCTGAGCTGCCAGATCCCCAGCCAACCCATGCAGAAACACCCCCGTCCGTGCTGCATCAACTGTTGACAAGTGGGCACCATGCATTGCAGCAATGCAACCTGCAAGAGTTACCAACAGTCTGTCAGCGTTGTATCCACCACGTGCTTCTTGTGTTTCAGCCTTTCAGTTTTCTGCTTGATCGCGGGAAAGGGGCTATGCAGAGCCAATGTGACAAGGGCAAGTGACCATGCGCGTATGTGAAGTGCATTATGCCCTGACGTGATGCATCCTCTGGCAGCCGGCTGCAGCGCCATCGTGTAACATGACAGACATACCTGTTAAGACATCGCCTGATCCAGCAGTGCCCATGCCGGAGTTCCCGGACATGTTGATCCAGATGTGGCCATCTGGTGTTCCAATGAGCGTGTGAGCGCCTTTGCATACGACCACAGCACCGAGGTCTGCGGCTAGCTGGCGAGTGTATTTGATGAGATCGGACTTCACATCTTTCGTGGAGATGCCGAGCACGCGAGCCAGCTCGCCGAGGTGCGGGGTCAACACGGTGGGATGCTTGCGGCGCTTCACAACTGCCGTGTCCTTGCTGATGGCAGTCAGTCCATCGCCATCTAGAAGCAAAGGGGTTTCAATTCGCTCAGTGAGATCTCGAATGAGCTGCTGAGTCTCCTCATCAAGTGACAGGCCTGCCAGTGCATCAAACACGCAAGTAAATCAACTTTTCAAACACAGCAGACAACACTGTCTGTGATACACTGCAACAGAAAAGTCGCGCGCCAACCACCAGGCAGCACCTTGTCATTGATCCTCAATTGAATACGCATGGCGCTTGCAGCTGGCAAGTGCAGGGTGAACGATTGAACATGCACATAGTCATCGTGTCTCCTGACCTGGGCCCATGACAACAAAGTCAACCTTCTCCGCCATCTGCAGCAGCTGATCCATGTTGTCTTGTGTCATGCTGCCTCGTTCGTTCTCTTTCTGGGGCAAGAACACCAGCTCGGAGGCAAGCGTAGCAGAGTAGGGAACCACAGACTTTGGGGCTGCAAGTCTGGCATACCCTGCACCAGATTTGAGGGCAGACAAAGCAGCGAACGTTGGCGCACCAAAGTAGCTGCCAGAACCAGCTATGAAAAGTGCGTCTCCGAATGTTCCCTTATGACCAGCAGTATCACGCGGCGGCAGCAGCGGTGGGTCGTTGACTGCAGATCCATGTGATACAGAACTGCATGAGTGCGGTGCTTCCAAAATGAATGTGTGGACTTCAAATACTCATACTACAAGTTGTCAAGCAGCACACAGTGCAGCAATACCTTCAACTTTAATGTCTGCTGAGAGCGTCAACTCTGGCGGGTAGGAGATGTGGCTGACGTACAGTCTGCCACAGTGCTCGAAGCCAGGGAACAGCAGGTTGCCCAGCTTGGGCAGGCCGAACGTGACAGTGTGCGTAGCTCTGACAGCGGCGCCATGCGGCTGTGCGTCGTCTCCATCAATGCCAGATGGAATGTCAAGACTTATGACCGTTTTGTTGGATGCGTTCACCAGTTCAATAACCTCCTTGAACTGGCCCTCAACGTCTCTTGTGACTCCAGTGCCCAGCAGGCCATCAACTACCGCATCGCAGTTCTGAACTGCAACCTTTATCTCCTCAGTTGCTGGCTGCACAACGATAGGACAGCCACTCTTTCTGAGTATGTTTAGATGTGTTGTTGCTCCCTCTTTATACCTGCAGCCCGTGCAAGAGCAGAAACCTCGCTATCGGCTAAAGAATATTAAGCAGTCCTAGATAGCTATATTGCTGCCTTGCCATTGCATGCAGAACGTGACACAGACACTTTCCCACATGAGGTGTTGCCAAAAACTTACGTGCTGATGCAGCACAAACGCACCTTGAAGGGTCTGCTAGCACAAATGTTGTTACGTGGGCTCCGCTCGAGTGCAACTTGCGCGCAACAACAAGGGCATCTCCGCCATTGTTTCCAACCCCAGCAATGACGCAAAACGTCTTGCCCCATACTCCGTTGCTGAGCACACGTTGCGCAAGATAGTAAACAGACTCCCCAGCATTTTCCATGAGTAGTGTCTCTGATATGCCGAATTCATCCATGGCGCGCCCGTCCAGGGCGCCCATCTCTTGTTTGGTGCAGACCTGTTAACGAGGTTGTCAGTATTTGCAACCATCCACGAAAGGGTGTAGCCAACAGATGATTCGCAATCACCTTCAAAGGCCACATATGGGCAGGTTGGCTAGCCATGGAATGGAGTTGCCTTGAACTGTCAGAGTGCACTGCAGCAGAGGGCGTTGCAAGCACGGCGACAGGCTGCACCTGCAAAGTAATGTATGCAGTGGAATGCGTTCAACACTTGCTGCCTATGTGTGTGACATGGCACTTGACGTGCCTAGCATGCAGCCGCATTGCATGACTGCGGAGAAATGTGATCCACTAGCAGCATCAACCAGCATCTGCTTGAGCTGGGGACATTGCTGAGCAACTGCAGCTAGTGCTTCCATGTAGCGCTGTGGAATTTTCCGTGGTAGCACACTTCTTCAGCAGAGTCATGGGTGCTCGCTGAGTAGCTCTAGTATGTTGCTCATGCAGTACCAAACTGCTAGGTTGCAGTTTGGTACTGCATGTGCCTTGGGTATGAAAATTTGTCAAAGCAGCTGTTGTGTGTTGCAGACTACACCACTACCATACTGCAAGAGTGAAGTGAAGCTGTCTTATTCGCATGCTTGCAATGTGGGTGTGCGGCGTGACCCAGCTGCACAACCGCCAAGTGGGTTGTCGTGGTCGGCATGCTGGCATGCGGGCATGCCGACCACGACGTCCGAGCATCAAGCTTCCGCAGAGGCACGGCTACAATAGTCGAGACATCACACTTCAACTTGTGCTGCTGTTTGTGGTGCATTGCGTGCGATTGGCAGAGTGCATTGCGCGCGATTGGCAGAACCACTGCACCACTGCCTCACCCTAAGTGGATGACCTTGCGGCCACTGGTGCCAAGAAGCGCTCCTCCAAGCACCGGCAGCTCCGCGAGGTACGCGACAGCGACGCAACAGCACAAAGCTGTGAAGCAACACGGGCCTCGCAGCGCCCGCTGCGCCGGCAGACATCCGCCACCGCCAGCGTCTGTCCCGCCTTGCAACACGCGGAAAGCTACAGCAACCCCCCGCCAAGCATGTGAGATCTTGCCGCCTTTCCAACGTGGCAGGCCTAGGGTTGCAGCACGGAAGCTTTTCCGCCCATCACTCCTTCCTATCCGACCACCAATCTCGGAAGTGGGTCACATTGAGACGGAAGGTGATTTGACCAGCCAGCTGCGGCGCACTGGTAGTTAGAGGGGTCAGCCTGTTGGACTTCCGGAAAAGGTTGTGACAAGTGGAATGGAAGTTTGGGGTGGCGCTGCTTACCATCAGCAGGTGCTGATGTGTAAAGGCAGTGGATCTGTCAGACTGCCAGCTGGACAGAGCACGGGGCAAGCTGGCAGCCTGCCCGCCTCTGAGAGAAGAAAGGCGAGGCAACCATGGGTACAGAAGCAAGTTTAGGACTGCTTGTGTCTGGTCACTGGCAAGTGGTGGGGCCAGCAGGCTGCTTCAGCGGGCGAAGGCGGTGTCACAGCAGCTCGCTTGCAAGGTCGGTGAGCGGCTTGCTGGAGTTGCCTGATATAGAACACAACTGATGTTCGTGATTGCCTCGCGCCATGCATTGCGACAAGCAAAGCAACTGTAGCACCCTTCGTGCGTGCGAGGGCTTGTGGCTTGCCTTTGAGCATTGTGAGACGCTGATCAGCACCGGGGCTACCGAATTCGAGAGCATAACGGTCTTCGCGACCTAGGTCATGCTACATGCAACTAGAGACGTGTTAAGCAGGTCTCACAAAATACACTATCAATCTTGAGCAAAGGTTTGCACAGTAGTGTTCATGGTAGCATAACTTTCGTTGCACAGTTGGAACGAGCAACAACAACCACCGTGCTGCAGGTTGTGGCAGGATGGTGATGACGGGCGGAAGTGCAGTTTCCAGCATCGTTCCATTGGCTGCAAGAGGCTGTGCACAGCCCCTTGCAGTCGCTCGGTCTCTGTGTTCGCTCAGCCTGCAGCCTCGTAGCAAGCAACCCACCAATGCTAATACTGACTATCGGCAGTCTGCTGTACTGCGTGTCGCTCGTGTGCATGCATGCTCGTCTGCACGCACATCACCCTCGCGCCCAACCAGCAGCCGGCGGCAGTTAGGTGTGACTCATGGCGGAGAGCTTGTTAGCAACAGTCAGCGTGCTTGCCTCGCAATGTTCAACGATAGCAACGCTGCATGTTGCGAGCGTGTCGACAGCATGCTCTTGAACAATCCAGTGCTTGGGCTGCGTGCGAGGCTCAACCCATATGTGTGCAGGCTTGGCTTTCCGGTGTTTTGCAGTCCAAGGACAGAGCAGCGCCATGGCGACCTCTGCAACTTCAGGCTCAAAGGGCAAGGTATCGACTGCCAGCCTTGTGACAATCTTTCCGTGGTTGGTAGCAATTATCAGTACTAAGCATGGCCTTACATGCCTGGTTTGCAGGTTCTGGTCATTGTCCCCAGTGAAAGCTTGTTGAGGCTTGCAAACAACAAGGAGGTGACAACTGGGTTCTTTCTGAAGGAGCTTGGGCAGCCCCTGATCCGAATCCTTGAAGCTGGCTACAGTGTTGAGGTGTGATTGGCATAAGTCCCAACAACTAAGGGTTGGCAAGTCTCAACAGCTACTCGCATACATGGTCGGTAGATGGCTGATGACCGTTGTGCAACCGCAGTTTGCCAACCCTTCCGGCAATGCTCCGCCCATGGACCCGCTGTCAGACAACCAGATCTGGTAGGCTGTCAATATGCGATGCTGTGATCAGTTGAGTGCCGTCGGATTTGACCTTGGCAGCAAATCAGGTTCGGCCTGTACTTCCGTGAGAAGGCAAAGGAGAAGCAGCTGCTAGAACAAATGAAGGTAAGAGCTTGTTAGCTCCCATGCTTGCACATGCTGCCAGGACCAGTCACAAGTGATGGGCAACTTCTGATCATGCAGGTGGACAGCAACTTTGCAAACCCAAAGAAGTTTGCTGATCTCACGGAAGAAGATCTGAACCAGTATGTTGGTATCTTCCTGCCAGGGGGTAATGATTCCTGCTGTCTGTGCATACGGTGGCTATGGCTGATTTGGAGACCTTGTGGCTGTAGATAGCCATCACAGCACTGAGTTGGTACCTATCACAGGGCACGCACCCATGATCAACATGTGGAACGACGCCGAGCTTGGCCGTATCCTGCTGCACTTCCACAACAAGCAGAAGCCCACAGGTATGTTCCCCTGACTAGCTACCACATTCTTGAAACAAACTTATGAGCTCGCAATCGTTGGCATTACATCAACACACCTGTGCAGCAATGATATGCCACGCACCCGTGGCGCTGTTGTCAACGAAGATGGTGGAGAAGGACTCACCCTGGGCGTACCAAAACTATCACGTCACATGCTACTCTGACCTTGAAGAGAAGTCAAACGAGTTGCTTTTTGGTGGCAAACTGCCGGTAAGTTGGTGGGCAGTGCTTTACTTGCAACTGACATGTTGCGTTAATGGCATGACGTGGCAGTGACCAGCAACAGATTGGTTTGACCATCACGCCTTGCCTAAGCAAGAAAGCTAATATCTTGTGCTGGTTAATTTGCAGTTCAAGGTAGAGACTGTGTTGCGGGAGAATGGTGCCATCCTTGAGGAGGCTATGCCCATGATGCCCAAGGTCACTGTTGATCGTGAGCTCATCAGCGGTCAGGTGAGTATGCACCTTACTGCGTAGAAGTAAATACACTGCATAGCTGCGTTTGATAGCTTGACAAACCGGAAGGACTCAGTCTGACTTCTTCTGCATTGCGTTTGTGTGCAGGGCCCAAC
This sequence comes from Chlorokybus atmophyticus, assembly GCA_009103225.1. NCBI lineage: Eukaryota > Viridiplantae > Streptophyta > Chlorokybophyceae > Chlorokybales > Chlorokybaceae > Chlorokybus > Chlorokybus atmophyticus. The sequence continues at coordinate 574,901 of RHPI01003009.1, forward strand.
TTCAGCTGATCAGCTGGGCAAGACTTTCGTGGAGAAGCTGCAGATTGTAGCCTGAATGGGTAAAGGAGCACACTTCGGAGATGTACAGTTGGTTGTGATGTAGAGTGTAGGGAACCGGCCAAACTCGTGCTTGTACAATGTTTTGAATGGGCTTGCCCAATCTAGAACATGTTGGAAGTGTTTACCACTCTGTTTGACGTTTCTCACCCACTGCTAGCTGATAGACATGTGCACCAATGGCAAAGAGTATTGAATTGCATCTTGCAGCTAGTAGGCAGTGACTGCGGGTAGTTGGCTGCTGGTGTCAGTGTAACATATAGTTGCGAAACTATTTGTACACAAAATGCTTATCCACTGCCCATGTAGAGTATATGCAGTCACCATGATCACAACAGCACACACAAACATTAGCAAGCACCGTTCACAATGATCACCGGACTCAAACACTAAGTTACGCCCGTTATCAACACTTCCGCTAGCGCTAGCACCCCATTTATCATGCAAGTATGTTTACACAGTAGTAATCACCATCTGACAGCAGCTGTGGTTAGAAACGTGCACGTGCAGCAATGCTTTTGTGTAACAGTTGTTCTGTTGTGTTGTGCGTTGCGAACCTTGCCGCTTGTGGTGAAATGCAAGTCGTTGTGTGAGTACAGCACACAATGTGTGGTGCCATTCATTGCAGCAAGTTCTTCCTGGTGTTATCAGGCAGCCCAACAGCAGATACTTTGCACCTTGCCTACCTTGCGAACCTTAAGGATTGAATTTGAGGTGTAGGTTGAGCTGCCATATGGTGGTGCAGCTGCGGCGTTGAGTAGTATGTTCACCGTCATTGCATTGTGTACCATGGTGGGGAAGGGATGTGGGAAGAGGAGGGGGCGAATGAGTGAGAGGGATGGGGAGAGAGGGAGACAGCGAGGTTGGCAGTAATGGAGCAAACATCGAAGAGTAACTGCGTTTAGTGATTAAGCGAGAAG